>JAJIBD010022795.1:0-10000 GCA_021461705.1 Cryptotis parvus
TTTTTTTTTAACATTTTATTATACCACCATAAGATATACACCATTACAACGTTGTATCACGCTTGGGGGGTTTCGGTCACATAGTGTTCCAGCACCCCCCGCCTCCACCAGTGCCCCCAGCCACCCACCCATGTCCCCACTCCCTCCCCTTCCCACATCCCGCCTAAATGGCAGGTTCTTTATCTCCCCTCTCCTCTCCCTCTCTCTCTCCTTCTCCCACACATTGTGGGTTGCACTACGCACACTTAGAAGCCATCATTTGCATTTTTTGTCTGTATTTAATGCCTCAGCCTCTATGTTAGTATCAGAACCTTTAGACATTTATTCACACATGTTCTCTCTACTCTAAACCAACCTCTGACTCCCTACACGCTTGTGGTAATTTCCACTTTTGGTAAGATCACCTAGTATATTTATGTCATGCAAATAAATGCAGTCATTCTATGTCTCTCTTTCCTTCTGACTAATTTCACTCAACATGATTCTTTCCATATCCATCCATTTATAGCCAAATTTCATAACTTCATTTTTTCTGACAGCTGCATAGTATTCCATTGTGTAGATGTACCACAGTTTCTTTATCCAGTCATCAGTTCTCGGGCATACTGGTTGTTTCCCAGGTTCTGGCTATTGTGAACAGTGCTGCTATGAAAATAAAAGTGCGGATTGTGTTTCCGCTGTGCGTTTTTGGCTTTCCAGGGTATATTCCCAGGAGCGGTATGGCTGGGTCAAAGGGGAGCTCAATTTCTAGTCTTTGGAGGAATGTCCATATTGTTTTCCAGAAAGGTTGTACAAGCTCGACATTCCCACCAACAGTGTATGAGAGTCCCCCTTTTCCCCCACATCCACGCCAGCACTTGTTGCTTTTACCCTTTTGGATATGGGCCATTCTCTGTGGTGTGAGGTGATATCTCATTGTTGTTTTGATTTGCATCTCTCTGATGATTAGTGATGATGAGCATTTTTTCATATGCCTTTTGGCCATTCGGATTTCTTCCTTGTCAAAGTTTCTGTTCATCTCCTCTCCCCATTTTCTAATGGGGTTGGCTGTTTTTTTTCTTATATAGCTGTACCAGTGCCTGATATATCCTGGATATTAACCCCTTATCAGATGGGTATTGGGTGAATATTCTTTCCCATTCTGTGGACTGCCTTTCTATCTTGGTCACTGTTTCTTTCGAGGTGCAGAAGCTCCTTCAGTTTCATGTAGTCCCATATATTTATATTTTCTTCTAGTTGCTTTGTTAATGGTGTTTCACCTTTGAAGATGTCTTTAGCATCGATGTCGTGGAGGGTTTTTCCTATATTTTCTTCAACGTACTTTATGGATTCAGGTCTGACATTGAGATCTTTTAATCCATTTTGAACTGATTTTTGTGCAAGGTGTTAGACACAGGTCCAAATTCATTTTTTTACATGTAGCTGTCCAGTTTTCCCAGCACCACTTGTTGAAGAGGCTTTCCTTACTCCAGTTTGGACTCTTTGCACCTTTATCAAAGATTAACTGATCATGTCTTTGAGGGTGGGTGTCAGGATACTCAACTCTATTCCATAGGTCCACCCGGTCTGTTTTTATTCCAGTACCACGCTGTTTTAATTACTGCTGCTTTGTAGTACAGTTTGAGGTTGGGAAAGGTGATGCCTCCCATCTTCTTCTTCCCAAGGATTGCTTTAGCTATCCGTGGGGGTTTATTATTCCATACGAATTTCAGAAGTGTTTGGTCAATTTCTTTAAAGAATGTCATGGGAATCCTTATAGGAACCGCATTGAATCTGTACAAAGCTCTAGGGAGTATTACCATCTTGACAATGTTAATTCTCCCCATCCATGAGCAGGGAATGTGTTTCCATTTCCTCGTGTCCTCTTTATTTCTTGAAGCAGTGTCTTGTAGTTCTCTCTTTGTATAGGTCCTTTACACACTTGGTTAAGCTGATTCCTAGGTATTTGATTTTCTGTGGCACAATTGTGAATGGAATCGATTTCTTAATATCCCTTTTCTTCTCTTTCGTTATTTGTGTATAGGAAAGCCACCGACTTTTTGGGTATTGATTTTGTACCCTGCCACTCTACTATACTCTATCTATTGTTTCTAAGAGTTTTTGGGTCGAGAGTTTAGGGTTCTCTAGGTATAATATCATGTCATCTGCAAATAATGATAGCTTGATTTCTTCCTTGCCTATCTGGGTGCCCTTAATGTCCTTTTCTTCTCTGATTGCTATGGCGAGTACCTCCAGTACTGTATTGAATAAAAGAGGTGAGAGAGGGCAACCTTGTCGTGTTCCTGATCTTAAGGGGAAGGCTTTCAATTTTCCCCCATTGAGAATGATACTCGCTGTGGGCTTTTGGTAGATGGCTTTGACTATCTTGAGGAAGCTTCCTTCAATTCCCATTTTCTGGAGGGTTTTAATCATGAATGGGTGCTGGATCTTGTCAAATGCTTTTTCTGCATCTATCGATAGGACCATATGGTTTTTATTTTTTCTCTTATTGATGTGATGTATTATGTTGATTGATTTGCGAATGTTGAACCATCCTTGCATTCCCGGGATGAATCCTACTTGGTCATGATGTATGATCTTTTGATGAGTCTTTGGATTCTGTTTGCTAGTATTTTGTTGAAGATCTTAGCATCTGTGTTCATCAAGGAGATTGGTCTGTAATTTTCCTTCTTTGTATTGTCTCTCCCTGCTTTGGGTATCAGGGTGATATGCGCCTCGTAGAAGCTGTTTGGGAGTGTTTCTGTTTCTTCTATTTCCTGGAAGAGCTTGAACAGGACTGGCAGTAGGTCCTCCTTAAAGGTTTGGTAGAATTCGCCAGTGAACCCATCTGGACCTGGGCTTTTGTGTTTGGGCAGACTTTTAATTACTGTTTCACTTTCCCCGATGGTGATAGGCTTATTTAGGTATTGAAGGTCTTCTTGTTTCAATCGTGGGAGGTTATAGGACTTCAGGAATTTATCCATTTCTTCTAGGTTCTCATGTTTTGTGGCATACAGGTTCTCAAAATAACCTCTGATGATCTTTTGTATTTCTGTTTTTCTGTTGTGATGTCACCATTTTCATTTCTGATTCTGTTTATTTGGGTTCTCTCTTTTCCTGTCCTTACAAGTCTTGCCAGTGGCTTGTCGATCTTGTTTAATTTTTCAAAAAACCAGCTCTTGGTTTCTCTAATCTTTCGGATTGTTTTTTTTGGTTTCCAGGTCGTTGATTTCCTCCCTAAGTTTCACTATTTCCCTTCCTTCTGCCTGGGTTGGGCTTCCCTTGTTGGTCTTTTTCTAATATTTTCAGCTGTGAGTTCAGATTATTTATATGGGCCCTTTCTTCTTTTCTGATGAATGCTTGCAGAGCTATGAACTTTCCTCTTAACACAGCTTTTGCTGTGTCCCACAAGTTCTGATAGTTGGTATCTTCATTGTCATTTGTTTCTAAGAATCTTTTGATTTCTTGTTTGATTTCTTCTATGACCCATTTGTTGTTCAGCAGTGAGCTGTTTAGTTTCCAGGTGTTTGGTTTAGCTCCCTGCTTCTGTGTATGGTTCACTACTATTTTCAGTGCATCGTGATCTGAAAAGATAGTCGACACAATTTCAATCTTTTTTATTTTATTGAGGTATGCTTTGTGGCTCAGTATATGGTCTATCTTGGAGTATGTTCCATGTGCACTGGAAAAAAAAGTGTATTCAGCTTTTTTGGGATGAAAAGCCCTGTATATATCAACCAGCTCTCTTTCTTCTATTTCTTCCTTCAGGTCCAGTATTTCCCTGGTGAGTTTCAGCCTCGTCGATCTATCCATAGTCGATAAGGCAGTGTTGAAGTCTCTGACTATTATTGTGCTACTGTTAATGTCTTCTTTGAGGTCTATTAATAGTCGTTTTAAGTATTTTGCTGACCCCTCGTTTGGCGCATATATGTTTAGCAGTGTGATTTCTTCCTGGTATACATACCCCCTTAATTATTAAGAAATGGCCTTCATTGTCCCTTTTGACCTTTTTCAGCCTGAAATCTATATTGTCAGATATGAGTATGGCCACACCCGCCTTTTTGGAGGGGTTGTTTGCGTGGAGAATGGTCTTCCAGCCTTTGACTTTGAGTCTGTGTTTGCTCTGGTTATTCAGATGTGTTTCTTGTAGGCAGCAGAATGTTGGATTCAGTTTTTTAATCCATTTTGCCACCCTGTGTCTCTTAATTGGTGCATTTAGACCGTTGACGTTGAGTGAGATTATTGTCATTGGATTTTGTGCCATCTTTCTATTTAACCTTGTTGTGGTTTTGGGTTGTCTTATTTTACAATAGACCCTTCAATCCTTCTTTTAGAGTTGGTTTTGAGTCTATGAATTTCTTGAGTTGTTGTTTATCCATGAAGTTGTGTATCTTTCCTTCGCATCTGAAAGTAAGTCTAGCTGGGTAAAGAATTCTTGGTGAGGCCTGGAGTTCATTGAGTCTTTTCACAATATCCCACCATTGTTTTCGGGCTTGGAGTGTTTCCATCTGAGAAGTCTGCTGTAAATCTCAGGGATCCTCCTTTGTATGTGATTTCCTTCTTTGATCTTGCTGCTTTCAGTATTCTATCTCTGTCTATCGTTTTTGTCATTTTAATAAGGATGTGTCTTGGAGTATTCTTATTGGGGTTTCTTTTAGCTGGTATCCTTCGGACCTCCTTTATCTGGGAGCATGCTTTCTTCAGTTCGGGAAACTTGGCAGCAATGATGGCTTTGACAGTATCTTCTTCATCAGGGTTTTCTTCTTGACCTTCTGGCACCCCAATGATGCGTATGTTGTTCCTTTTGGCTTCATCCCGATTTTCTCTGGTAGTCTGTTCGTTGATTGTGAGTCTTTTTTCCATCTTCTGGTGTTGTCTACAGAATCTCTGAACCTCGTCTTCGAGATCACTAATTCTTTCTTCAGTAGCTGTTACTTTGCTTTGGAGGCCTTCTCCTGTGTTTTTCAGTTCACTTACCTCATTTTTAATATCTGTCATTTCTGCTTGTACTTTGGTCTGAAATTTACTCAATTCTGCTCTCATTTCCTCCTGTACTTTTACTGAGTTTGTATTCCATTGTTTCTTTTATTTCCTTGTACATCTTTAACGGTTGCTTACCAAATTCCTTTTCAGAGAGGTTATATAGCTCATCGTTATTGCTGGACTCATCGGTATTAATAACTTCAATAGTAGAGCTTGAAGGACTTTTGCGCTGCTTTACCATAATGACTATAGTAGGTTGAAAACAGGCATTCTAACTTTAATGAGTCTCCCTGACCCCTTTTTTGTTTAGTCTATTGAAAACTACCCAATTATTTTAAATAATTCATAAAATGGTATTTAAACTCCAGAGCATACAGGACCTTTCAAGATTCGACTTCTACATACTTTCTTCATTTTCCTCCAGATTCCAACCTCCTACATAATTTATATATATTTTTAATCATTTCCTCCAGCAGCAGCAGCATCCTGGATATCAGCATAAATGCAGTAGATAACACATTTTTTGCTGCATGTATAATAATTTACTTATTGTACAGCATTATATCCTTTTGCCCAATATGTGATAGCTGCTATCTTTACAGAACTAAGGGAAGAATTTTCACAGCATCACAGAATTTTCAAGTAACAAAATTAGGATGAAATCTAACTTCAAAGTCTATGCCTTTGTGTTTTAAACACAAACACCACCCAGGTGTGGTGGCATTTTAGAGTCTACAAGTTTAATTCAACCCTCCACAGGTTTTCCTATAGTGAACCCATTAAGATAAGTTTATATATTTCTTAAATAATTATATTTTTATATTTTGATAAATTTAATAGAAAGCATGAAACACTCATAATTGTATGTACATAGTTACATGCTTGTATTAATGCATTAATGTTATTTAGAATTAGATTAAATTACTGTGCCTCATCAACAAATAACATTGAAGAAAGAGGAACAGTTTAACTGGCTTTTCCATTGTCAGGTATCTAGGAGGTAATAAGTGAGAGATAAACCAGGAATGGCACCTTTGTGCTCCAAACTGTTCTTTTTTTTCTCAGGGCTGTGTTATTTCCTTCATGATTTTTATTTATATTGAAATGATAAACATTGTTTTTTTTCACACTAACAAATGTAAAATTTTAAACAATTAAAATTGTTTTAAAAAACCTATATTGAACATATCTAGAGCCCTTACTGAAAGTTTTGAGGAAAGCATCACTGTGCTTTATAGTAAATTTATGAAAATTCTAAATTTCTAGAGTCATTACACCTGGGAAAGATGTCTAACGAATACATTTATTAAAACTGTTCATTGCAGCACATTTCACAGTTGCCAGAATCTGGAAACAACCTGAGTTCTCAAGAACAAAGAACTGGATTAAGAAACCATGGTACATCTACACAATGGAATACTATGCAGCTGTCAGGAAAAAAATGAAGTCATGAATTTTGCCTATAAATGAATGGACATGGAGTGTATCATGCTGAGTGAAATTAAAAGGAAAAGAAGGACAGATATAAAATGAATGAATTTGTGGGTTTTACAGAAAAAATAGTATGAGACTAATATACATTCCAGGGAAAACAGGGTCCAGGAAAACATGTGTCAGTGATTGGATTCTACCACATGAATGTGGGGGCAGAATGTAGATAAGGTAGAAAAGGGACCAATTTCAAATAATAGATTATTATTTGTAATGCTAGACTAGAAAAAGTATAGAAAGTGGGTCAAGGCATATACATGACAACCATTAAGTTCCTGTATTGAAAACCACAATTTACAAAAAGAGAGAGAGAGAGAGTGAGAGAGTGAGAGAGTGTACTACAGAGGCAGATTTTGTGGGGAAGTGGGTGCAAGGAAAACTCCCATACATTGGGAGTCACATTAGTGTTGGGAAAAGTGCACTAGTGGAGGGATGGGTTTTGGAACACTATGTTTGAAACCCAAGCTTGAACAACTTTAATTAAAAATAACTTAAAAATAAAAAAGCACAAAGGGATTAATGACAACTATGCTATGTCCTGATTTGAGAGTCAACCATGCTTGAGATCTACCAAGTTTGAAAGTCTACTCTGTGTCCAAGACAAATTAAATTAGAAAGAATGAAAGAATGATGATGTTCTGGCAGATTAAAAACTTGTCCCTACTACTAGTTTGGATCAACTTTATTACTATAATATAAAGTACCACAATGGTACTTTATATTATATGATGGTTGTGTACAGAGATGGTTGTGTCTCTGTATTTAAATTATTGGCATTTTCATACTGTATCCCAAATGTATGTCCAAATATATACATTATATATTAAAATGGACTAGCAAAGGAACTCTAGGAAATTACTTGCACCTATAAGAAAAAAATAGTACATCTGTGATTGACAGGCACAGGGCTTGGCAGTTAGCTGTAAGAGCTTATCTAGCTTTGTGCTTTTACCTCTCAACTGAGCTCTCCAGCCATCCTTTCAGCAATGGGCTTTATCTCCATGAATGTATGAAAAGAAACATAAATTTCACATAAGGGATTGTTCTGTAATTGATTATTTTAATTTTTAGTAAAGTCAAAATGCATTATAATATTATGCAGATCTTATGATGTGTGATCGTTAGTCAACAGGAACTTGATCCCTCATTTAACTTTAGTATCATTTTTTAATTTTTAAGGGATATGGCTTTTAAGGCCAAGAACCTTCGCGGAAGGTCCTGACAAGGGCATTCTTGAACTCATTATTTCTCAGGCTGTAGATGATGGGGTTCAGCATCGGTGTTACAACAGTGTAGGACAAGGACAGCATCTTCTTGCTCTCTGGAGAATTATTAGACTTAGGTCGAAAGTAGGTGAGGCTTAAAGATACATAGAAAATGGAGACGACAAGGAGGTGGGAAGAACAAGTAGAGAAAGCTTTATGTTTCCCCTTAGCTGATGGTATCTTGAGGATGGCAGCAGCAATTCTAGTGTAGGAACATAGAATCAGTAGGCAGGGTATCATGACCACCAGAATGGTTCCAACAATCGCATAGATCTCAAACAGTGCAGTGTCTGCACACACCAGCTTCAGCACAGGTGGACTGTCACAGAAGAAGTGATTCACCTTGTTGGTGCCACAGAACGGAAAGCTGAAGAGCCAAGTAGCCTGCACAGTAGCTACAGGGAAACCTGGAAACCAGGAGGCAACTGCCAATTTGACACATCTTCTTTGGTTCATGATAACTGGGTAGTGCAAAGGACTGCAGATGGCTACATAGCGGTCATATGCCATGGTGGCCAGGAGGACACATTCGGCCACCCCAAAGAAAAAGAAGAAATACATCTGAGTGGCACACCCAATAAAAGAGATGGTTGTGTCTTGGACAAGCAGAGTTCCCAACATCTTGGGCACAATGACTAGGTTGAAGCTAATCTCCAAAAAGGACAAGTTCCTGAGAAAGAAGTACATGGGGCTGTGCAGCAGGGGGTCAGCCAGGGTAACTAGAATGATGAGGCTGTTTCCTGTTAGGGTGACCAGGTAGATGATCAGAAATATCAGAAAGAGTAATGACTGTACTTCAGGTGGCAGGGAAGAGAAGCTCATGAGTATAAACTCACTAAATATTGTCCAGTTTCCTCCAGCCATAGATATAGAAATGGATCATCAGCTATTTTTATGGAGAGAGGTTTTGTATTATAAGAGTCTATATTTGTCTCTGTTTTTAAGACTCTCTCATTATCATGAAAGAAATGGAAAGATCAGAATCTCATTTGCAAGATGATGGACTTTGTGATGTCTAGGAGTAAAGAAATACAGTGAAGATTGTATTTCTAAAAGATGTACAATATATCTGAAAGATATACCTGAAAGATATATATATATATATCTTTCAGATATATCTTATATATACCTTAAAGATAATCCTGAAATATATGCAACTGAAAGATACCTCAGTTCTGAAATGGAGCAGCACAGTATTTCCTAAGTATTCAGCTCACCTAGTGTATTTACTGCCAGAACAGTAGTCAATACTTTACCTTGTATCTAAGAACTGTAATTTCCAATTAGTTTGAGAGCAAAGATAGTGACAAAAATTGTTTCATAATATTTAAATTTAAGAAGATTCCAAATGTGAAAAATAGAGGCAAAGGGATAAGGAACGTATGGGAGAAATTTGTATAGGTAGTGGTGATTTTAATATACTTCCCTCTTTTCAGTTTAACAAATATAGGCTACTTCAAATTATATAACTGTTTGACATTTTCAAATTGTATTTAACAACTAATCTTCAAAATTGCAATTGTCAACTGGTTGTAAAGACACAGTGTATCTATAGACACAAAATTAAGATCTGAGGATAACTGTATAGAAAGGTACTCTTACTAGAATGGATTTACTGAGGGGTGAAACACAAATTTTCATTAAAAAATTTTAAAAATAAGTGGTAGAGTGAATATTCATAGGAAAACATTTAAATAAGATATCTGGACTATATCATTAATTTTGTGTATAGAATGCTTTAATTCAAGAAGTGTTTTTGCAGTAATTTGCCTTATCTTCTTAGTACTTTGTTCCGCATAATATTTTCATAAATTTATATAGAACCCAATATATTTTTCCTCTCTTTTAGTATACTTCATTTTCACTTTGTTGCTGCTCCTCATATTCCCGCTCCTCAAATACTATATATTTTCTATATGGTGACCTTAATTTTGATGAACTATAATTGATTATTTTAATTTTAGTGGATTCAAATTGCATTATAATATTATACAAGTTTTATGTTGTGTGATTGTTAATCAATACTGGTATACACTAAAGTTAATTTTGCTCATCCTAAGTAAGTAAATTCACCATCCCACACAGTTTTGTGTGAAGGCATTACAATTCAAGTGTTTGATCCCTGGAGAGTACTAAAGCTAAAAGATATGCAGGCATGGACTAGAGGCAAAGCCTTGGATATGCAGTTATGTGAGCACCACAACTACCTCCTTGCAAGAACTGTAGTCAGAATTTGGGTGTGTACCACACTATATGTGATGATCACACAGTACATCCTGGAG
>JAJIBD010022795.1:15000-83149 GCA_021461705.1 Cryptotis parvus
TTTTCCTATAACCTCTACCTCATGAATGTTCTATTGAAGCAAGTCTTCCCTGAGTTAATTAGCAGAAAGTCAAGGAGGTATCCGTCCTGTCAAATATACAGAGTTTGGAAGTTTCCCAATGCAGAACACTCTAGGAACAGAAGTGGGGATAAAAGAAAAAATATAAACATAAAATCCCATGAGAAATTTCTCTTTGTATGGTCTCAGATATTCCTTATTTTATGATATAGAAAAGGGGAGATTGAGTCCTAGGAAAACAAGGAATTGATGACTGTATACATAGAAATATAAGAAAGTATTCATACAAACTCAACTGAAATCTCCAGTTGAGCCACTTGAAGCTGGCTGAAAAGGGAGCCCTGGCTTACATGGCTCTTGGTGAGGACCTTACCTGTACCCAGTAAGATCTGCCTGGTTCAGTTCTGATTGTCATTTATGCTGTATGCATGCCCTTGAATATCTGAAGAACTCTGGATCTGTTTTCAAAGAATTAGAAAAGGAGTCAGGAAAGCTTTTCTCTCTATACTGGATAAACCATAAAAAGACTGGGCACGAAGTTAGTTTACTGCTGTCTTAGATGGGTCATGCTCCACTTCAATTTGGGAGATTATTCCCAGATGTACCTTTTATGTCCAAGGGACCAACTAAAGGGCTGGAAAGTATATTTTCCAAAGATGTGCCTGAAATCACTGTTGGCCCTTCTTTGTTTTCTCAAGGGTACTCAATCTTCCTTGGTCCCTTTGGACAGTAAGAAATGTAGTGTTTCAAAGGGATTAAGTTCAAAACAAGAAAACCATATTTTAGACTGTGTCAAAATAACGTAAAAAGTCTTGGATTTTAAATTACTTAAGTTTAATTCGGGCCTGCATTTCTCTAGTTTGTGATGGCTAGAAATAAGCAAAATAGGGAACAATGGATGCCTAAAAGCAACAGAAAATGAGAATTGTAGGATGATTATCAGAGTGGGGAGTGAGGGGTGGAGGGATGACATAGGGACTATAGTGAAGGGAGTCAGGCACCCGGGTGGAGGGCATGGTGCTGGAATATTTCATGTGAAAGTTTTACTAGTGACAGTTTGTAAACTATGGTCCACAAAACAAAAAGTATTTTCTTACAATATTACTTATTTTATACTTGTTTGTTGCTACTCACCTTCACCAACAGAATGTCAGGATCCCTTTACCATTATCCTTGGTTTCCTCCTCAACTTTTCCCACCCAGTGCCTTTATAGCAAAGTTATATTGAACCTATGTCAGAATTATTTCTACTGGGGAGTATCTAAACCCTTGACTTTCTTCTTTATTCTCCACAAATAAGTGAGATCACCTTGTGGTTGTCACGTTCTCTTTAACTCAATTTATTTGTAATGACTCCATCTAATTCCGTCCATGTTGCAGTGATTTGTAGGATTTAAAATTTTCTCATAGATGAACAATATTTCATTGTGTACACACTCCATAATTTATGAACAGATTGATCTGTTGGTGAGTACTCAGGTTATTCAAGATCTTGACTATTATAACTAAGACTGTATAAACATGGATATACATTTGTCTTTTTAGACACAACTTTCTGTTTTCTTGGAGGTAGTTGCTTAGTAGTTGAATTGCAGAGTCAATGGAGTGCAATTTATTGACTGCCCTCTCCACTTTTTCATTTATGTCCTCCTGTATTTTACTGGACTTCTGTTCAATTTTGGCATTTAGTTCATTAAACATCCTCACCATTTCTTCTCTGAATTTTTTTTCAGAGAGATTATGAATGTGTGTATTCTTTTTAGAGTCTTCAGAGTTGTTTGTTTAACCTCTCTTCTAGCTGGGGATATTTTTTAAAACAGATAAAAATATGAAAATTTTGCCATATTCCAATATTTGCTTATGAACGATGTTTTATAAAGTATAAAAAATTCACACTGGAAAATGTTATATAAGGCAAACTTTAATCAACATATTTTTTGAGGAGCTGCAGAGATAGTATAGGTTATAAGACATATTGATTGTTTATGTCTGATCTGGTTTAATCTCTTTTGCCACATGACATTCCTGAGAATCAGTAGGTATATTTTGGGTCACTAATCACTTTCAGGTGGCCTCGATGGTCATCAGCACAGAAGGGTTTAAGCACCTCCACAGCCTAGAGTCCTAGAATTTAATCATCAACTGGGTTGGTTGATATTAGTCCTCATTAATACCAGGTTCCCTGAGCACCACTTACAAGGTCTTCTTGTCAAATTAAAAGTATTATTTGACATATGATTTGACGGTTGCCATGAAGGAAAGGAAAAATTCATGTTGGATATTTGTTCACCTTCCCATCATCATGGTCATTAATGATGCTAATACTGCTCTATTATGATACTTTTTGTCATATTAGATAAATTCTTCATAAGCACTAATGTAGTAAACTCCATTTGATTTTGGAACTTTGTAAGTGTTAATATGTTTCCTGATACTAATTTCCAGTTTTCGATACTACTTTCTAACAAAGAGTTTCTCAGCACATTTACAGTCAGACTTACATCATGTTATCTTGGATAATTTTATAAGAAATTATATCAGCAGACATATTTGTGAATTCCTTGCTATTATTTGTTTATATATACATATATACTTATATTTACGTTTTGCTAGTATTCTCTTACTAGCAAATATACTACTCTTTTGCTAGTATTCTTAATATATACATATATTTATTTATATATACATATATTACATATATTGGCTTATGTATATACATATATCTGTGTATATGTACACATATATGTGCATATACACACATTGAAAACAAAATTTCAAGTGTGTATATATACACATACATATATACATGTATATATATCCACACATATACACACACAAAAACATTTTGAATTTTGTTTAAAAAAACAAACATCCCAACCATGAACATTGTTTTGGTTAGAGGCCCTCTTGGTTCTCCACCACAAAACTGAGTCGCTCTCAAAGGGTTCCCATTGTTTACTATCTTTCTCCATGTTTAATATATTTAGCCATTTGTGAAGAAACATTAAAACAAGTTAAATTCTCATATGCTGAGTATTGTTTTTCCTAATTTTATAGACACTTTATAACTAAGACTGAAGCATAGACAAGGAATAATCATAACGTTGTGGCCAAAAATATAACTATGGAATTAGAAATTTAAAACCTGCTCAGGTTTAAAAATAAATGTGTGGGGCCAGAGCAATAGCCCAGTAGGTAGGGTGTTTGGCTTGCAAGCGGCTGGCCTGTGCTGGCCCAGGTTCGATCCCTGGCATCCGATATGGTCCCCCGAGCACCACCAGGAGTAATTCCTGAGTGAAGAGCCAGGAGTAACCCCTGAGAATCGCGGGGTGTGACCCAAAAAGCAAAAAATAAAATAAAATAAAATAAAATAAAATAAATGTGGTATTTAATGCAGCTTTTCGAGTCTCTGTCTAGTAGGGCCAGTCCTTGTTCCTGACGGGGCTTGCCCTTAGGCAGTTTTCCAGTGCCTCCAGTGCCACCTTGTTTTATCCCAACCTGTTCCATCAAAGATGCAGGGGAGTTCCCCCATAACCACTTCTTCTGACTCTCTAAAAGCCACCTCAGACTATGCCCTGGCTATCATGGAAGAAACCTCTGTATCCTTCAGAGACACCTCTAAACACTCCATTAGTGCCACCTCATCCTCCTTGCGTTTCACTAAGGCTGCCTTTTGCCAGCCCCACCCCAGGGGCAGAAAGGGTGGTGGGATAAAACCTTCAGGCTTTGGGACTTTACAGTGTCTGCTTTCTGTTCTCCAGGGAAACTTCTGGTTCCCACATCCCAGCACTGCCAGTCTCCCACTTGGTGTTGGACATGTCTTCTTCCTTATGGGTTCCTTCAGAAAATCCACACTCTCTTGGGTGAAAGCCTCTTCTGTCTCATCCTCAGCCTCTCATGTGACCATGGGTCCCCTGGACCTCCTGGGCCCCTTGGACCTCCACAAAGTGGTGATGTCATTCATCTGCCCTCACGGGGTGACATTGCACTTTGCAATCTGTTCACTGGAGGCTTCTTCTGAGTGAGTGAAATTTTAAGTTTGCTTCCTTGAAAAAATTTCCCATCTTACCACTACACCGCAGCCTTGGCAGTTGGTGGCTCTTCATGGGATACTACAAAGGCATTGCCTTTGGTCTTTCTTGTTTCCTTGTCTAAGTAAATATGAATCACAGATTGTGCACTTCTTTTGTTCATTTTAACAACCGCACACAGCTTAAAGAGGTCTGCCATACTTCTTTAACAGTAATCTCACTGTTACTAGATTCTTAGTCTGGATGTATAGGTGGGTCTAGAGCAACATCTGGTCCTTCATCCATGGCTCCATCAGGCTTATTTTGGCCTATTTGCTCTCCAGCGCTGCCCATTCCAAAATATCCTCCTCTCTGCCCACCTCTGCTCATGGCTCTATGATCAAATCTCCCTTTTGGCCTGCCCTAGTTTTAGGCCACTGTCCTTTTCTGGTCTGGAAAATCCTCCAGACTCCTGTCCATAAACACCCATGCTACTGGGTGGTCCTGTCGGAATGAACTCTGCTGTCTGCCCATAGCTACTGCTCTGTTGCCTATATTTGCTGGATTACACCACACCTATTAGCCCTGGGTTTTTGCATTGCCAATTAGGGATTATTTTTCTCCTTCATATAAATCTTTTGCATGTGTTTAGAATAAGATATTTTATTCTTGTATAAGCAGAAAAGGAGAGTAGGTGCAGATGATTTAGTTTGACTTTGAATTGATTGCTTCTGTACATCCATCATATTTTATAGATTGTGTCTCAATGCCCATGAATTGATTTCAGTATCCTCTAAAAGTCTGATCATCTGACCATCTGACCATGATGACCTATAAGATGGTCAGACTTCCTTGTCAAGACCCTGCAGGAATGATTTGAGGCTTTTCATATTCCTGAATCAATCAGATGCTATTGGGCTACATTGGCACATGATAGGTCCAATGGAAATGTTACTGGTGCCTGCTCAAGAAAATCGATGAATAATGAAATTCAAGTGATCAAGTGATCAAGTGATCTTCTAAAAGGGTCCCTACAAGGGACTGGATGGTTCTAGGAGAAGAAATGGATGGTAAACTTAGATTACGTTTAGAAGGAGTTCTGCTCTGACCCAAAAGATTAGAGCAAGGCCAGAATCAGCTTTGTTCTGACAAGCTGAGAATGGCTTTTCAGTGGAAAGAGCACTTAAGAATTGCCCTAGAAAAATAATATGGACATTCCTCCAAAGACTAGAAATTGAGCTCCCATTTGACTCAGAAATACCACTCTAGGGAATATACTCTGGGAGGCACAAACATACATAGCAGAAGGATCATATACACTTCTATGTTCATAGCATCACTATTCACAATAGCCAGAATTTGAAACAACCAGAGTGCCTGAGAACAAATGACTGGATAAAGAAACTGTGGTACATCCACACAGTAGAATACTATGCAGCAGTTAGGAAAAATGAAGTTATGAAATTTGCCTATAAATTTATGTACATGGAGAGGATCATGCTGATAAAATTAGCCAGAGGGGAAAGGACAGATATATAATTACTGCATTTATTTAGGGGATAAAAATAGTATGATAAGAATATCCAAGGTAAGGCAAAACATGGATCAGTAGGTCTTGTCAGTGGGTGGAATCTAACACAAGTGTGTGGGAGTCAGAGGTTAGGTAAGACAGAGAAAGAAACAGTGTATACTCATAACTGTTGAAAATGATAATACCAACCTAGAACTGAGCACTGAATGTAAGGAAAGGTACATACGATAACTTCTAAATGTACGTATTGCAAGCCAAAGTGTGTAAGAGAAGGAAGAGAGAGAAACAAGGAGAAAAAGAGAGAGAGAAAGAAAGAGAGAGAGAAAGAGAAGGCAAAGTGTCTGCATAGAGGCAAGCTTGGTGTGTGGGAGGGAGTCAGGGGACACTGGTGGCAGGAAATGGGCAGTGGTGGGAGGGATGGGTGCTGTATTACTGTATGACTGAAACCCAAACATGAACATCATTGTAATTATATACCTCATAGTGGTATCTCTTGTATCACTTATCTTCCCGTTGTTCATGGATTTGCTCGAACAGGCACCAGTAATGTCTCCATTCGTTTGGAATGAGGTTCATTATTGTTACTGATTATGGCATATTGAATACACCAAGGGTAGCTTGCCAGGCTCTGCCATGACTCTGGGCTAAAATTTTTTTTAAATATATAAATAATGTAAATTATGTCTGAAATCTGTGCTTACTATGTTACTTTTTAAAATATCAATAAAAAAAGTTTGTAACACTGAAAAAATAAGAATTGCCCTGAAGCAGAGCAAGACTTTTTGTAACTGGAGACAGGACTGTTGCAGGACACCTAAAAGCCTAAGAACCTCTGCAACTGCCCTGGATTTTCTCCTGCAGATCACTTTGTAGATAGGGGGGTAGTTTAAATGTGGCAGTTTATCTTACCATGTATTCTGTACTGGCTGGTATAAATATTCTCTCATGCTACCACAATCATCATGGGACTAGCTAGATCTTACCAGCATATTAGCCTGGCCACATTGGATCTCTAAGCAATTAGATCAGAGAGAAATGTTGTTTGCCTCCAAGCAAGCAAGCATGACTCCCTGAAAACTCAAAGGCAACTAAAATACAAAACTACCATGAAGTAGATGATACTCTTGTGAAGGCTTGGAGAAATATTTAACTGGCATTAGTATAGTCTTTGGTACAGAGGCATGCCATATCAGAATCCCCCTTCTCTACCCTATAAAGGCATTTCCAGGCAGATCTTGGTCAAGACATTAGGTGAGGTGCTGGGAGAAATTACCTGATGTCATTTGACCCTCCCTGCCAGGGGAAGTTACATTTAGCTTATAGCTCCTCCCAGCTCTGCTAGGAGGCTTTGAATTAGCTCTGGGTCCTTGTAAACAGCCCGATGGTCTCCTGAAGTTGCTACATTTCTATAGAGCTATTTTCCTGTTTTCATCTCTAGATAGTCCAGCCCAGAATGGGCCGGACTGGGGAGTTTGGTAGTATTTCTAGCTATAAAATAAGCTGCAAGAAGAAAGAAGCTCTTTTTCCCTCTCTTTTCCCCTTTTGTCATTTTCACTTCTCTTGGCGTTTTGCTTCTCCATCCTCTTCACTCTCTGTTGGGCCTCAACACGTGGTGGCAGCCATCTTGGCCTCCATGTGTCTGGTGCCTAGCTGGGAACACAGAGTCCGAACATTTTCCCTGCTCCTGAATTGTATATTGGAAGCTGTTTTAGTAAAGCCCTTTTAAAACAGCATCGGATTCCTGAGTTTTCATCCATTCCCCGCCAGCTTCGGAGGTAGAAGGGAACTCGCTTCCTGGAACTGCTCAGGACCCAGGTGGCATCCCTGACTCAGGCCCATGAGGGAATGGAGATAATCAATCTAGGAATGACATTAACTCTTCTTACCATGTATATAAAGCCAGCTGGTTCCAGACTCTAGATCCCACTAAGGTCTAAAATCTATCAGAGTAATTCATTGTGGCATTACCAAAATGAATTATTTTGGTAACAACATCAGAGATTCATCAGTTTGCCGGAGGTGCACTGGCATGCCTCTTTTGAACTAAAACTGTTTACATTATTTTTGATCCCAAGAAATAGATGAAAGGACAAAGAACCTCCAGCTCTGGGCACATCTCTTTGACTCCACTGTTCTCCCTGCATTAACATATGCCTAAGAGACCTGTGCTCTATGAAAGCAGGATGAGAATGCTATTCGGGTCTCCCAGAGAGGAATTGAAAGAGCTATGTTTGGAATATCACACCTCACTCAAATGAAAGAAGGAATCCGGAGTTCCAACCTCCATTGCTATTCCAGAATCAGGGACGCTGTCTAATTTGCCAAGGCATTGAAAATCAGATGGGCTGGACATGTAATGCGATTTGGAGGCGACTGCTGGACTAGAGCTGTTACCGACTAGATCCCATGAGATGTCAAAAGATCACATGGCCGCCCACCTACAAGATGGTCAGACTTCTTTGTCAAGACCCTGAAGGAACGGTTTGAGACTCTTCATATTTCTGAATCAACCAGATGCCATTGGGTTACAGTGGCACGTGACAGGGTCCAATGGAAATGTTACTGGTGCCTGCTCAAGCAAATCGATGAATAATGGGATTCAAGTGATCAAGTGATCAATGTGGCCAATTAGTCTTAGAATCACTAGATCACATCCCGTTGTTCATCGATTTCCTTGAGCGGGCTCAGTAACATTTCCATTTGACTCTATCACGTGCCAGTGTAGCCATGGCATCTGGTTGTTTCAGGAATCCGAAGAGCCTCAAACCATTCGTTCTTGGTCTTGACGAAGAAGTCTGACTATCTTGTAGGTGGGCGCCACCTGTTCTTTTGACATCCTGAGGGATCCAGTCAGTAACAGCTCTAGTCCAGTGGTCATCATGACATGTCCAGCCCATCTGATTTGGGCATCTGATATTGCCCATCTTGATAGGGCATTTGGCTTACAAGTCCAGTTAGAATATCTACATATATGTCCCTGATGAGGACATATATGTCCCTCGTCTCCATAGGAGAGGAAGAAGAAGCTTCCAGTGAGCAGTATGCAAAGTGCAATGCCACTGTGTGAGGGCAGAATTGAAATGATTTCATACATTTATATGGAAAAATATTCTTATTGTGAATATTTTTGAATCTTGCTTGCCCTACCAAGCAATACTGTTCCTATTCCCACAGGTCCCAAAGGAGCATATAGGAGAAAGGAGAAAGGGCTTTCTGTCCATTTTGGTTCCTCTTTGCTCACTGCCTCTCCTCTCATTCTCTCCTTCCTATTCCCTGTTGGGCCTTACCTCATAGTAGCTGCCATCTTGGCCTATGATTCTAAACCTGCGCATGGCGGGGCCCAACTAGGAACCTAAAGTCTGGGGTTTTCCTGTTACTGGATTGTAAACCATAATCTGTGAGAGAAAAGCCCTTTGATGCTGCACTGGACTCGAGTTTTCATCCATTCTCACTGGCTTCAGAGGTAGAAGAGAACTCATTTTCTGATACCGTTTGGGACTCCAGCGGGCAGCTGACATCAAGCACCAGTGCCATACTCCTGAAAGGCTGATTGTATGCATGGGGGACAGTTGGAGCAGTAGGACCAGTGGGAGGCTGTCAAAGGAGTTGCATAGGCAGTTTTCCCATAGGTTGCAATGGTCTGCGCCTCATTATAGCTGCCATCAGTGGACTGCGCATAAGTTCCATTACTTTGTTGCCCATATGTCTGGCTATTCTGTGCATATCCTTGAATGGACTGGGCAGTGTAAGGAATATAACCCTGCTGGGCTGTAGCTTGTCTGTTGGTCCTATAATCTGTGAACACCATTTTCTTTCCTTCCTGCTTGTTTTCTCAATATCCATCTGCTAGTATTCTTTCACATGGAGTAAAATGTCCCCAAGGTAAGAGACATACCTTGGGGACATAGTATGAGACCAACAGAGACTAAGGCAAATAAACATGAAAGCCATTGGAAAACTGAGAATTATAATAATTTAGCAATAAGGCCCTGGCACTGACAATGTTGGTAAAAAATATAAGAATTTTGCCAAGAATCAGTAGAACTCAGTGATTGGTTAAATTCATGACAAAATGTATAATAGATAGTTAAATCTATGATAGAATTTATCACAAAGCAAATTTTAACTTCCTAAAGCACCTTGATTAATACATTTTTGGCCTATAATTTAGTTTTTGTTAAACATTATAGTAGAGGGTCGGAGCCATAGTATAGCAGGTAGGGCATTTGGCTTGCAGGCGACAAACCAGAGTTTGACTCTCGGCATCCCATAGTGTCCCCAGAGCACTGCCAGGAGTAATTCCTGAACAAAGAGACAGAAGTAACCTCAAGATTCAGATTGTACAGTGCCAATATTATAACCTGATGGATTAAAACAATATATGAATTATAGGAGTCAAAAAGAGAAACAAATAGCAAGGCAATGGAAATCAGAATTAGAATTGCTGTGAAGCAATAAACAAAACTATATTGTTAAAGAAGGATTTGCAGGAAAGGAATACTAACTGCATACTGTTATTGTAGTAATTATGAAATTGTTTATTCATAATAAAATTAAGCATATTGAATGATACTATAATTTTATATTTGTCTGTTTAATATCTCTGGCCCATTTATTGGACAAATCATAGCAAAACAACAGGTTGTTGCTCACTACTGTATCCTCAGAGAGTATTGCAAATGTTACCTGATGAAATGTAAAAATAATGTGTAATTTTAATATTCTGAAATTATGAAAAAAATAAAATTTTTATTAAAAAGATTGATAATTTAAAAATTGTCTAGATTTGGTGATTGGTTGAATGCTTATTTTTCACTCTGCATGAACCTGGAGGTCAGAATGTCAACATGTAAGCAGATTGGACAAGTGTTAATGTTGTCCTATAGTTGGTATCTGAAACTTTCAGAGATAGCCAGCTTAGCCTACCCTAAACAGTCTCTGACCCTTGATTTATGATCTGTAAAGTTTGGACATTTGTGTTAAGTAGTAGTTTGGGTGCTCAGATATCCCTCTCTGCTCTCTTTTGGACTCACATGGGATTATTTGTGTTTTGATTAGAAATCGTTAAGTTCCCTCATTACATTATTTATGACTTTGTGGCACCATATGCAGTGTTGTGATAAACCAGGGTTAGCTCTGTGCAAGCCTAGTTTCATACACTTTTTACTATCTCTCCTGACCCATTGTGAGTCCTCTTCAGGAAACATATTTCCAAGCACAAGAACATTTTTGGTAGGAAATAGGCTCATGAAAAACAAATTTGCTATATGCATTGTCACTATTATTATGGAAATCTCCCAAATAGTATGCATATTAGAAGCATCCTTCACTCAATTTTAATTTACACATTGTAGTTTGGGAGCATTGTGTTTTACAAATCTCTGGTAGTGTTTTTGGGCACAGTTGGAAATATGAAACCCACAATAAAGTGAGAGGTCAATGCTACAAACAAGAATTTGGGACTATGAGAATCAATGATTGGATAGAGAAACTTTGGTACATCTACACAATGGAATACTATGCAGCTGTTAGGAAAAATGAAGTTATGAAATTTGCCTATAAATAGATGGACATGGAGAGGATCATGTTGAGTGAAATTAGTTAGAAGGAGAGAGACAGATATAGAATGACTGCATTTGCATGACATAAATATACATATTATGATACCAATATCCAAGGTCAGGTGAAAGGTGAATCAGGAGATCTTGTCAAAGGTGGAAATTACCACAAACATGTGGGAGCAGAGGATAGGTAAGACAGAGAATGGAACAGTGTGCCAATAATTGTCGAAAAGTGCTATTACCACATAGAACTAAGAATTAAATGCAGGCAAAAAGATACATATGATAACTTCTAAGAATATATATTACAATCCACAATGTGTAGGAGAAGGACCGAGAGAAAGAGAGAGAGAGAGAGTAAGAGAGAAGAGATAAAGAGCCTGCCATGATGCAGGCTAGGGGGAGGGAGGTAATCTAGGACATTGAAGGTGGGAAATGGGCACCGGTGGAGGGATGGGTGCTGGAACACTGTGTGGCCAAAACCCAAACATGAACATTTTTGTAATTGCTTATCTCATGGTGGTATAATATAATATATTAATAAAAAGAATGTGGGGATAGTCATTGATGCCAAATTTTAGTTTTAGTAAATGATGGACACCATAATGATGTAAAAAGAAGCTTTTTCTTATATGGCTGTGTTACATATACCCAAAAATACAATTTTAGTGCACTAAATGCTTTGACAGTAATATCACTATCACTATCACTATCTTCCAGTTCATCACCTATTTGCTAGAGCAGGAACCAGTAATATCTCCATATGTCTTGTCTCATGCTAGTAGAATCCAAAGGCATCTGCTTGCTCCAGGAACATAAGAGCCTCAAACCATTATATTAGGTCATGGGAATGACCTAATATAAATGTTACTGGAATTTGGCATATCAAATACGACACAAGCAGCTTGCCAGGCTTGCCGTGCAGGTGGCATACTCTTGTAGTCACCTTTAAATAAAGCATTTATTTATTGATGAACCGCGAGGGCGAGCCGGGCTGTGATAGTCTGTCTGCTGGGTGGAGTTGTTATGAGAGGGAAGTCTGTATGTCAAAATGGCGGCGCCCTTGGAGTGGGGGGTTGTCTGGCTTGTTGTGAGGCTCTGCTGGGGTGGCAGGCCAGGGCTAGAACCCGCCATGCCTCCCGGCGCCTCATGGGAAGCTGGGCACAGGGAGAGCAAGTAGCAGCTCTGCCCTATGTCTGAGAGTCTCTGGTATATTACTTGACAGTAATATACCAAAGGCATAATGTGTGACAAAGTTATGTTAAATCAGCTCTGTGGGGAAGTGAAACAAGCTATGAGAATAATTGTATTCAAAAGAATTATGGTCAATAGTATGTAGAGCTGACATGTGATAATTTGATTTTGAATAATTTACCTAAATATGCATAAATCAATATATATATTAAATATCAAAATAAGTTATTCATACACATTTGTTGGAGACTGCTGGGTTCCCCTATAAAATTCGGGAGCAGGGTATAGGGGCCCTTTCTGCCCCAGGGATTGGTGGCTGACTGACAGAGAGGGATGTGAGAATCCAGCAGTTTCAAAAAGCCTTTTCTCACACTTGTTCAGGTATACAAATCAACAATAGGAAAACCCCACACTTTAGCTTCCTAGCTGGCCCGGCCATGTGTGGGTTTAAAATCTATACCAAGATGGCCACTACCCATCTTGTGCTAAGGCCCAACAGGGAAGAGAACAGAGAAAAGGAGAGAAGAGGCAGAGGGCAAAGAGTAGCCAAACTGGCCAAAAATACTTTCTCCTTTGTCCTAGCTTATTTTATGGATGAAGTTCCCCCCCAAATTTCCAGCCCAGCCCGTTGTGGGCTGGCTATCTAGAGAGGAAGCCAAGTAAATGACCATATTGAAAAGCATATCTTCGATGGGCGCTTTGGCTCAAGATTCACAATGCCAGAGCTGACTGCATGAGATACAATTTCCCTAGCAGAGCAGGGAGGGGCTACATCTCTGAACCAGAAAGCAGTTCAGGATGTTATTTGTAGAGAATGGCATTAATACTTCTTATCGTGAATATATAGCCTGTTGATTCCAGATTCTAGATCCCACTAAGGTGTAAAATCTATCAGAATAATTCACTTTGGCATTAACTTTAGAATCAGAGGTCAGTTTGCCAGAGGTGCATTGGCATGTCTCTTTGAACTAGAACTGATTGCATGATGGTTTATCCAATGTGGCCAAGTACTCTTGGAATATTTACATGACTGTCCCTCGTGGGGACCTGTGGGAGTAAGAAGTGTATTGAATTGGAGCAAGCAAGATTCATAGTAAGAATATTTTTGCCGTATAAAATTATGAAATAAATCCACTTCTACCCAAGCTCCCATTGTTTTTCTCCTGAGATTCCCTTCATGGGACTAGATATATACCAGGAGGAAGCTATCCTGGCCTCGAAATGGGAGATTTTTAGAATTAGATCTCGAAAGATTAAAAGAGAGGTCATGCTAGCCTGTTCAAAGATGGACCTGTAAAACTGCTCTGTAAATAAAGAACAGATCACTTATACATGACTCTGGAGCAGAATATAATGTACGAAGGATGTTTTTGGTGATGGAGATAACAATCTAGCATGGGAAATATAGTATGAAATTATATGTGGATATTAAGTCTGATTCTTTTTTATCACTAGGTGTTTTGCAAAGAGCTGATCTGAGAAGGCAACTTTGTTGATCTCTGACATTAACATGTTTAGACCTAGGCCAGAGGAGTGTGGTATACCTAGAGATTTGAATAAGACTACTGGTCTTTACTTTAAAGAGAACAGTCACAGGAAAGGCAGGCTTGATTGCTTGCATGCTTGCTTGCTGTTTGCTTGTTTGCTTGGGTCTTGTTGTGTTTTGCCTGCTTGGCACGCTTTGAGAGAAAAAAAGAAGCTGCTGTTTTGGAGAAGAAAACTCCCTCAGTGGGAAATATCTTGGCAAGAGCACATGGTCAGAAGTCTGATCAGGAATTCTAGGTCTGGGAAAATTTTTTGCCTTGAATTGTGGTAGCCAGTGCATTTTTTAACTGTTGTGGTAAGTAAAGAAACTTTTGGATTATTTGGACTCTTGTAGATTTTGTCCGTCGACCTATGGCTTCTGAGGTGACCAGGAAACTTGATCCCTCTTACTTTTGGGGTCCCACAGGGTTCCTAATGAAAAACTATCAGTAATGTCCATTTAAGATTTAGTCTACCTGGTCTCAGTGCTAAATGTTTAATGACATTTGTGGCTTACAGAAATATCTGGAGAAATATGAATGTGTTAGTAGGACTATATTAGTAATAATACAAAGAAGTAAGAATTGGGTGTACTTGTAAGTTCTCAGTATTATTGGCTTGTAGACATTGAAGACATGTCTTCTTAGACACTCATGATTTAAAGAAATATCTAGAGAAACAAAGAGGGTGTTAGTAAGACTATATCAGGAATAATATGAATAAGTAAGAAAAGGTTTAGATGTAAGTCTTCAGTTATTGACTTGTAGGAATCCAAAGAGTTCCCATGAATGGTACTAGCAGGAGTCAAAGTCAGTACTCAAGTCTCATCTCCATCAGGGTAACTTGTTGCCTGGCAGTAGATGAGAACTGCAAGGGATAAAACAGAGGTGGTGGGAAGAGAGGGCCAACCACTGAAACTGAGGACACACAAGGCGAATAGAAAGGCGACTCATGGTTATAGAAGAGAAAAACTTCAAGAGCAATGTTCTATTTTCACAAACATCGTGAGAGGCTCAAGGAAGCAAATGAGCCACTAGACATAAGGAACCCATCTTAGACCAAAAGCCATGTTAGGTCTCCACTGTGACCCAAGGACATGACCTCGAGGAGCAGGAAGTAGGAACTACAAAACTGAATCAGTTTAATCCGCCATAAACATTGAATGTGGGTGGGGAGTCATGGGACCAGATATTGCTCTCTGCTGATTGGTATGGTTTATTTTGTAGAAACTATCAGGATGTTTAACAAAACAAAATTATATATGACCATTGAGCCAAGAAAAGAAGCTGTTTTGAACATGCTATAAAAACCCCTGATTTAGTATGCTCAGGTTCCTTGATTGAAACCCTCTGCGTTAGGTGGACACTTGACCCCCAGTTAGCTTGAAATAAACCTCGCTGTGCAAATTGCGTTATCGTGTGTGGTCTCTGTTCTTAGAAAGAGGTAGTTGATTTCGGACTCTAACAACATCAAAGGAAAGCATTTGATTTCCTACAGAAGTTCTCTAGACAAAGTTCTTGTCCAAATCTAGGATCACTTGACTTTGTAGTTATCCCTCTTCCTAATTCTCTAGGCCCCCCATATCTCAGTGTGCCAGAATCAACTTCTGAGACCTGAAATGACCCTTGAGATCTAAGAGCAAAAGCCTGAGTGTCTTCTAAGGGGAATTCATTTTCTCCATCTCTAACACTTCTGTGCTGCTTATGCTGAACACTGAGTCTCAGCTTCTATTCTCAGTATCTTTCTCTGGGGAGTAAACTGGGGATGCAAACTAACCAGCTATTAATTACTCACAGGTTGTGACCTCATTAAAAAGTTACTAATGAGGAACACTGGTGTTCCAAGGAGCACAATGTTTAGGCTCCCAGTGGTTTATCCTGGAGTCGGAGAAAGCTTAGGAGAATTTCCACATGCTTATATCTGGGGGAGGGCTAATGAGCTGAGGTTGCAGAGATAGATCTGAAAGATTCCTTTTTGCAAGCAAGTCAGTTTTGATGTTTGAGTCCCTGCGGACCTGCAGGCTTGCTAGAATGGCTACAATGAAGAGCAGAGATTGTTGCCTGAGATCTTGGCTTTGTATAACATGTTTCTTGACTTGTTCTGATGAAAGACTTCAATATTCAGATATGTGTTGAGTTGTGTTTCTCACTTAGGAATAATTGTATAAACTTTTCAACTCATCCCTATACTACAAGTACTAACAGGACAATTTTCACAAAACACATAGCTATTCATTACTTTTGGTCTGATCTGTTATGAAGACAGACCTCTGTACAGTTTTGTACTTACTGCTAATCTGTTACGGTGTGTCTATTTCACAAGTCATCTTAATTTCTGAGTATCCAAAATAATTCTAGGATAAAAAGAAAAGTCAAGGCCTTTGTTTCCCCAACTTTAAATTATACTATAAAACTATAGTAATTAGGAAAGTGTGTAGTAGAATAAAGACATGTTATCAGACTAACAGAATAGAATTGAGAGTCCAGAGGCAGACTCCCCAAGGGTTAATGGCATGCATGAAGAAAGGAAAAACTCTTTAACAAATGGTATTGGGAAAACTTGTCACATGAAAAAAAGGAAAAAAAATAATAGTTCTATTTCATACCATGTACAAAAAAGTCAATTAAAAACCTCAATATCTGATGTGGATCTATAAATTATATTGAGGAAAACATAGACATAGCCTTCCATAATACTGAATCTAGAGATCAATATTTCAATGTCACTGACCAAACAAAAATAAATGAAGTAAACAAATGAGAAATTATCAAAATGAGAAGCTTCTGCACAAGAAATTTAATGTAGACTATAATAATAAGACACCCCCACAGCATGGTGGAAAATAGTTGCTCACCACATTTTTTTTTTTTTACTTTTTTTTGGGTCACACCCGGCAATGCTCAGGGTTACTCTCTGAGTTAGGCTCATTAGGGTGAGCTGGAACAGGTGCCCGATGGAGGATTGGACAAGGTATGTGAATCACTGCTCCCCACTGCTCCAGCATGTCTCGACCCCATAAATTTAAAGACACAGGGGCTATATAAGGCTGGACCATGGCTACATTCCCTTCAGGGCCAATACATGGCAGCCATCTCTCACTCTGTCAGAGACAAGAAAAGGAGATATTGCCTACCCCGCTCAGGCTATGAGACACTTTCTTTAGGGCTCAGTTAGAGGGCCTATGCTTAGTGGAGATTATGGATATGTCTGCCCCTATATCCAACATGCCTTTGAATTTCCTTTTATAAATTTCGATGGGTATAATAGGCCGCTTGGCCTGCAAAATCGTGGTGTGTATCGAACTAAATAGTTAGCAGGAGGCTGGTGGGCTTGGTTCTGTGAGGCTGTATAACCAACAATGAAGTTGGCAGAAGGGTTGGTACTGTTTAAGTCGCCAGCTCTAGGGTGTTCGGACTGACTAGGTGGATCCTCAAAATTAATAATAGTCTAGCAAGAGGTTCCCCTTTTTCAAAAGTCCATTTAGTTGGCAGAGAGATTGACAGTATTATCTCTCCAAGAGTTTCCCAAATGCACCTTAATTCCCTTAAATTTCAGTCAATCGGGGCTGGAGCTATAGCCCAGCGGGTAGGGCATTTGCCTTGCACGCGGCTGGCCCATGCCGGCCTGGGTTCGATCCCCGGCATCCCATATGGTCCCCGAGCACCGCCAGGAGTAATTCCTGAGTGCAGAGCCAGGAGTAACCCCTGAGCATTGCCGGGTGTGACCCAAAAAGCAAAAAAAAAAAAAATTCAGTCAATCGTTCCCCTGAATTAAACCCATACTGCTTGGGGAGCAGGTCCTTTTTATCCCTGTTTTTAGCATGTAAGGATCTTGACTTTGGTATATTGTTACAGTCTTAGGGCAGAGAATATCGAGACTGCCATTGTCTGATGGGGTTGGCTGGAGAGTATTTATCGATGGCAATTCTGTGGATTCTGATTTGGAGGATACTGGGCAGGTGGGATGAATGAGGGTGCCCCTGATTTCAGCTGGGCCTGGGGCTGGCCCCACCCAGTTTCCCGCATTCAGGGAAGGCATAGGTGTTATTTGAGTCTGCAGCACTTGTGGAACCTGGAAGGGGTTACATGTAACATTTTCCATAAAGGGATTATTAGGATGTTGCCCTGTATTGATAATTCTAGAAGATGGACAATTTCTATGGGCGTGCCCCTTCCCTCTGCAGTTATAACAGATTATCTGTCTAGTTGAAGCCTGAGGCTGTCTTTGTCTCTGAGACCGATAGTCTCTGGCCCAATGTTTTCCCTTTCTCCACCTTAGGCAAAATCCAGATGGGGCCCTCCGAGGGGTGGGGTTGTGATTATTAGCATAGTTTCCCTGATCATTCCTGTCTATCCTTTGAGGATTATTGTTTCTCCCTCTGAAGCTGTTCGATATTTTACCCCTCTCCTGATCCCCTGCTGTATGGGATAAGCCTCTATAGCATTCTGTGTTCCATTGGAGACCAAACCAACATTTATACAGGTCTTTAGATATCCCATGATGTCTTCATTTTCCTTAATATTACATAGTATGGCTCTGCAACTTTGATTAATGTTCTCATATGCTAAGGTTCGTTGTAGGATTCGTTGAGTGGATGGGTCTTGAATCTGTCTGCAGATTGTCTTACTTAATCTCCCAATAAAATCAAAGTATGGTTCATTAGGATGATGGTAAATTTTTGTACAGCTACCTTGATATTCTGTGTCAGCATCTATTCTTTCTCATGCTTTTAATGCTACATTCCGAATAAATTTTAAAACAGCATCAGGTAATGTCACTTGTTTTCTTTCTTTTGTCATTCGTCTTCACCTTTCAGCATGGCAAAAGTTATATTATGGCCAGATTCTGTGTTTCTTAAAGTGTCAAAATCTCAATACTCATGTTAATCTCATCTGCATTCAACATTTGCCATTGCATGAGCTGTGATTGGTTCAGTATGGGCTACCATTTCAAAGTCTGACAATACCCAATCCTTTTTTCCGACTCCAATCAGCTAAATAGTTTAAAGAATAAGGGCTTGCTACTCCAAATTTGTCGCAAGCCTTCCTGAATGGGGTTATTGACTTGATATTTAATTATTCATAAATCGGTCTTACTTTATCTTTAGATTGGCCATGAGAAAGATTGCTGGGCTTTGCTCTTTGACTATTAATAGATTGACCATCGGAGGAACTGCAAGGCTCTTGAGGCCTGCACGGGCTAAACTGTTTTTCCCTTCTATCTCATCAGAGTTTGGAAGAGCTCTGGATAAGTCTTCTAATTGAGCATCTGTCAGGAGGAGCATCTTCCCCTTTGAAGGTATTAACTCGGGGAAATATTCAGTTTGAGAGCCTGCCTCCTCTGAGTTTCCTTGTTCCTTGTTCCTCCTCTAAGTTATCAGCCACATTAGAATTCGTTTTACATTTTTTTCACCAGAAATGTATACACATTTTCAAGCCTACAGCCTTGGGGCGTGTTTGCGAATGGCTTTTAGTTGGATCAAGCCTCAGTATCGGGTATGTGCTATTTTCTGATTACAGAAATCTCCCTGAATAACACATCCATTTCTTGGTTTAAGTTTCCAAGTTTCCTATATATTTCTTCCTTTTGTTCTTTCAATCTTATATCTAACTTCCAGACCTCCTCTTAATGTCCCTTGATTCTAACTCTCCGTTTGTCGATTTTCTCCCTCTAAAATAGTGCATATCTTGCTGATATCCTTCTTCTGCTCTTCAAACTTTACTTCAAATTTTAAATCCTGTTTAGTAATTTTACTTTCCTGTTCTTCTAATTTTTCCTCAAATTTTGAATCCAGTTTAATAACTTTATTTTCCTGTTCTAATTTTGAATCCTATTGAGTAATTTTACTCTCCTGTTCCTCTAATTTTTCTTTGAATTTTGAATCCAGTTTAATAATTTTATTTTCCTGTTCTTCTAATTTTGAATCCTGATTAATAATTTTACTCTCCTGGTCTCCTAATTTTTCTTCGAATTTTAAATCCTGTTTAATAATTTTACTCACTTGTTTGTCTAATTTTTCTTCGAATTTTAAATCCTGTTCTTCTAATTTCTTTTCAAATTTTAAATCCTGTTTAGTAATTTTACTCTCCTGTTCCTCTAATTTTTCTTTGAATTTTGAATCCCGTGTAATGATTTTATTTTCCTATTCTTCTAATTTTGCATCCTGATTAATAATTTACTCTCCTGTTCTCCTAATTTTTATTTGAATTTTAAATTCTATTTGATAATTTTATTATCCTATTTGTCTAATATTTCTTCGAATTTTAAATCTTGTTCTAATTTCTTTTCAAATTTTAAATCCTATTTAATAATTTTACTCTCCTCTTCTAATTTTTCTTCAAGTTTTAAATCTTGTTTAATAATTTTACTCTCCTGATCTTCTAATTTATTTTTGAATTTTAAACTCTGTTTAATAATTTTACCCTCTAATTTATCCTCAATCTTTAAAATTTATCCCCAATCTTTAAAACATGTAATTTTATGATTCTCACTTATTTCTCTTTTTTATAATTAATTTTTTTTATTTTTACAATTACAAAGATATACAATTAAAAAGTTCATATTTGGGTTTTGGTCATACAGTGTTCCAGCACCTATCCCGCCACCAGTGCCCAATTCCCACCACCAACCTCCCAGGTTCCCCCCCTCCCCCAGCCCTCCTCCAAGGCAGGTTCTTTATCTCTTTCCGTTTCTCTCTCTTTCTCTTTTCCTTTCCCTCCAGACTATGGATTACAGAACATACATTAAAGGGTTGTCATGTGTATCCTTTTGCCTCTATTTAATGCTCAGTTCTAGGTTGGCATTAGTACCCTCGACAATTGTTAGCACATTGTTCCATTCTCTGTCTTACCTAGCCTCTGACTCCCACACGTTTGTGATAATTTCCACCTTTGACAAGACCTCCTGATATATGGTTCACTTGACATTGGATATTGCTATCATAATATGTACATATATATTTATGCCATGCAGATAAATGCAGTCATTCTGTATCTGTCTCTCTCCTTCTGGCTAATTTCGCTCAACATAATCTTCTCCATGTCCATCCATTTATAGGCAAATTTTATAACTTTATTTTTCCTAACAGCTGCATAGCATTCCATTGTGTAGATGTACCAAAGCTTCTTTATCCAGTCATCGATTTTTTGGGCACTCTGGTTGCTTCCAGATTCTGGCTATTGTGAATAATGCTGCTATGAACATAAAAGTAGGGATGGTGTTTCCGCTGCATATTTTTGGCTTCCCAGAGTAGATTCCCAGGAGTGGTATGGCTGGGTCAAATGGGAGTTCAATTTCTAGTCTTTGGAGGAATGTCCATATTGTTTTCCAAAAAGGCTGTACCAGCAGGCATTCCCACCAACAATGGATGAGTGTCCCCTTTTCCCCACATCCACACCAGCATTTGTTGTTCTTGCTCTTTTGAATATGTGCCAGTCTCTGTGGTGTAAAGTGGTATCTCATTGTTGTTTTGATTTGCATCTCTCTGATGATTAGTGATGATGAGCATTTTTTCATATGTTTTTTTTGGCCATTCGAATTTCTTCCTTGCTGAAGTTTCTGTTCATTTCTTCTCCCCATTTTTTGATGGGGTTGTTTTCCAATTGTGCCACAGAAAATCAAATACCTAGGAATCAATCTACCCAAGTGTGTAAAGGACCTGTACAAAGAAAACTACAAGACATTGCTCCAAGAGATAAAAGAGGACACAAGGAAATGGAAACATATTCCCTGCTCATGGATGGGGAGAATCAACATTGTCAAAATGGTAATACTCCCTAGAGCTCTGTACAGATTCAATGCAGTCCCTATAAGGATACCCATGACATTCTTCAAAGAAATTGACCAAACACTCCCTAAAATTTGTGTGGAACAATAAACCCCTAAGGATAGCTAAAGCAATCCTCGGGAAAAAAGAAGATGGGAGGCATCACCTTTCCCAACTTCAAACTGTACTACAAGGCAGTAGTAATTAAAACAGCATGGTATTGGAATAAAAACAGACCTGTGGACCTATGGAATAAAATTGAGTATTCTGACACCAACCAACCTCAAACACATGATCATTTAATCTTTGATAAAGGTGCAACGAGTCTAAAAATGGAGTAAGGAAAGCCTCCTCAACAAGTGGTGCTGGGAAAACTGGACAGCAACATGTAAAAAATGAATTTGGACCTGTGTCTAACACCATGCACAAAAAATCAGATCAAAATGGATTAAAGATCTCAACATCAGACTTGAATCTATAAAGTACATTGAAGAAAATATAGGAAAAACCCCCCACGACATTGAAGCTAAAGGCATCTTTAAAGGTGAAACATCACTAACAAAGCAACTAGAAGAAAAAGATAAACATATGGGACTACATGAAACTAAAAGCTTCTGCACCTCAAAAGAAACAGTGACTAAGATACAAAAGCAGTCCACAGAATGGGAAAGAATATTCACCCAATACCCATCTGATAAGGGGTTAATATCCAGGATATATCAGGCACTGGTAGAACTTTACAAGAACAAAACAAACTTATTTCTTTAATTGCTGAATAAATCTCGGTTTCCTTAAAATTGCATTTAATCTGCTATATACTTCTCTCTCTTTATTAAACATTGCCCTTAAACAGAGGTACAGTTTAAAAATCACAAGGACCTGGAACATTTGTAAAAGTATAGAGTAGTTCTCAGAAAGGAACTTCATTAACTGGGCTATGTATGGTTCTGACCCAATAAAAGCAGAGTATCTATCACGATAAATCCAGCATTTTTACTCAAGGTTCTGATTCTAGTGTTAGGAGGCAGATGTTGTTCATCTGATGATGCTCGTGCCCACCCAAGGACGCCAGATGTCGGGAAGCCGCTGGAGTCCCAAATAATACCAAGAAGCCAGTCCTTTCTACCTCTGAAACTGGCGGGGAATGGATGAAAACTCAGGAATCTGGCACAGTTTTGAAAAGGTTTTACTATCACAGGTTCCGATATACAATCCAAGAGCAGGGAAAAGCTCCAGACTCTGGGTTCCCAGCTAGACCCTAGCCAAGTGTAGGACAAGATGGCTGCCACCACGTGTTGAAGCCCAACAGAAAATAAAGAGGACTGACAGGCAGGGAAGCCAAAATGGCAAAAGAGACCTTGTCTCTTCTGCCAGCTTACTTTATAGATAGAAATCTGCCAAAACTTCTCAGCCAGGCTCATTGTGGGCTGGGCTATCTAGAGATGAATACAGGTAAACAACTCTTTTGAAATGCAGCACTTCAGGTGGCCTTCTGCCATTTACAAGCATCAGAGCTGATTCAAAGCCTCCCTAGCAGATCTGGGAAAGGCTGCAAGCTAAGTGTTGCTGGAACTTAAAGTAGGCATCACAGAACACCCTCCATAAACTCAAAATGCTATTTCAAAAAAGACAGTTGTGCTTTTATATTTATTACAGCACCATTCACAATACTCCAATATAGAAACAACCTCTTTGCCTAATATCCAATCACTAAATAGAAAAATTGTGATCTGTGTGCATAACAAAATCAACTAGGCTATAAGAAAAATTTGCATTGAAAAATTGATTCTTATGGATAAATTAAGACAGTATAGTTCTAAAATAAGTGGAAGCCATGTTCAGTGAGGTCAGCCAGAATAAAATGGAAGATACAGAGTGGTCTCTCTCATGTGGGATATAAACATTGTAAAAGAACAACAAATGGCCAAGGGCAATAGACTAGGCATGTAGTCTATCGAATTGAGTCTGTCTGGGGAAGGAAAGAGGTGGATAGGAGGAAGGAAACATTACTTATAGCAAAGAAGCAAGCACTCTGGTGGTAGGGGTGTTATTGAAAGAATATATAGATGAAACTGTCATTAACAGTACTGTTAATCAAAGCACCTTCCTAAAAATGGGAGGAAATCAACAATATTTAGTTCTCCTTATTTTATTGATAGAAAATGATTCTCAAATGTATCAAATGTATCATCCAACATTCTGTTTATAAGATACAAAACTGATGTTCCCAAACTTAGTACTAAACAAATAGACAAAGCAAAGCAAAAGTATTTTAATCTCTTGATGTCTAACTGAACACATAGATCCATTGCTTTTATTTTCTAAAATATCATTTGAATAACCACATACAAAAAAAGATTCCATGAAAGTTGATATAATCTCATGCCACATACAAAAGCTTATTCAATATGGACCAAAGACCATGTAATTAAACCTCAATCCATAAAATACCTTGAGAAAAATATAGGCAATATGCTCTAGTATTTGTATCTTGAAACTATTTTCAATAGTATGATTACATTGGCAAGGACAATAGAAACAAAAGTAAATAAGTGGGACTAAATCAAATTTTAAAAGTCTCTCTATGGTAAAATAAATGGTGGCCAAAAATAAAAAGCATGGGAGAAAGTGTTTGAGAACAATATGTGAGATAAAGTATTAATCTGGAGGATTAAAAGCACACACAAAGATCAACAAGAGAAAATCCAATTACCTCATCTAAAAATGGGGGAAATAAGTAAATACTTCTCTGAAGAAGACAGATGGATGGTCAGTAAGTATATTGAAAGGTGCTGATCATCATTTATTCTGAGAGAAATCTAAATCAAAACAATGAGTTACCAGTGATAATGTTACATATTGAAAATACTAAAAACGACTATGTTGGTAGGAATATGGCAAATAATAATTTTCACTCCTGCTGGTCTGAATCTTATCTGGATTAGTCCCTACAGAAATCAGTACAGAGATTTAAAAATAAACAAAAAGGATCTTATGAACGTATTTGTAATTGTGTATCTCACGGTGGTATAATAAAATATTTTTTAAAAAAAGGAATAGAGCTTCATTCACCTAGAATCTCCCGGACCAACCTCAAGTACAAACGTATTTATTTTTTTTTATATGCACATGTTTGTCCATTGCAGGACCAATGGACAATTATAGAATCAGCCCAGTTGTTCAATGACAGATGCACACACAATGGAAAACTATACAGCCACAAGGATAAAAAAAAGCATGTAACTTGCTGCATCTTTGATGAAACTAGAGATATCAAGTGAAGTCAGGAGAAAGACAATAATCTCACTTATTTGTTATTATGTACAATAATATGCCAGGAGAATGTTAGGTGTCTAAGGTGGACAAACCCTTGCCCTGGATTATGAAAAGACCAAGGAAGAAGAAAAGTGGGGTTCAGGTGGGGAGAATATTAAGCAGGTTGAAGGTAACATAGGGGCAAATGTGAGCAACATGTCAGTAACATAAAATGAAATATCTGTATGAAAATCACTAGAGCCAATATAAATGCAACCTGAGACCCAAACTGCAATAGCTTATCTTAAAAATATGTTTGTTATCTGAGGGATGGTGGGAGGACCTGAGATACTGGTAGAGGGTACTGACACTGGTTGTGGGATTAGAGTTAGAACATTGTATGTCTAAAATTCTGTTGCTGACAGTGTAGTTATCACAGTCCATTCATAGGTAATATTTTTCTTTTTTCATTTTTTTTTGAATAGAGGCAAATCCAGTGGTTCTCAAGGCTAAGTCCTAGCTCTGTGCTCTGGATCACTTTTGGTGGAGATCAGGGTCCCATATGAAGTGCCAATATCAAACCAAAACTAGTTCCAAGCATGGAAATGTCTACTTGCTGTAATATTACTCTAGTCTCCAAAAAATATTTTTTTGTTTTTTTCCTGGGGTAACATCTAACTACTCAGGGTTTACTTCTGGCATAACTCTGGGCACCATATGGGATGCTGGGCCAACCGTGTGCAAGACACTCTATTTGCTATACTACCCCTCCTGTCTTTTTAAAAACATTTAAAAATAAAAAAATAAAACACCAATTAACATAATAAAAAACACAAAGTAATCAAACTATATTATAATGAAGAAATAATATATTTAGCAAGAAGAGATGGAACATGAGATCTAGGTAAAATTCAAACACATTTATATGTAAGCTAGAAATTTGTTAGTTTTAAGAGCAAATTAAAAATATATACAACTTGTTGAAAACAAAAAATTTTCAAATTGAATTAAAATATAAAGCCATTCAATTCCACATACAAAACAATCAAAAGAACAACTCTAAAGTTGTTGAAAATATAGGGAAGAAAAGAAATTATATGCAACTCTGTAAAACAATAACATCTGGCTTTATTAAAAGTACAAATATAAAAATACATGCATCAATGAATTGATGGTGTGGCTCAACTAGATTCAATTCTCCACCCTCTTTGAATACCCTCAGAATTAGCTTTAGCTCTGACTCCAGGGTCACAGCTGAGTGTAACCCTCACAATTTACAACAACATAAAATATTTGTGACTCAAGCAATAATGCTTTTATAGACCAAAGATAAAAATTTATTGAGCAAAATGTACCCACAAACAATATTTTGTTAAGCAGGTGTATGGTCACAAAAAATTTACTTATTTGGTTCTGCTGTTTATAATGGTTTACAAAATATAAAGTTATATGAAAATTCAACTTTTCAAACTAAGATTACTTTTCTTTCTTTCTTTCTTTTTTTTTTTTTGCTTTTGGGTCACACTTGGCAATGCTCGGGGGTTACTCCTGGCTCTACACTCAGGATTTACTCCTGGCGGCGCGGGGGACCATATGGGATACCTGGGAATCCAACCCAGGTTGGCCGCGTGCAAAGGCATAAATGCCTTACCCGCTGTGCTATCCCTCTAGCCTCTAAGATTACTTTTCAAAGCATAGATCCAGAAAGTTAAAATTTATTTCTACATGGTTTAGCATGATTTAGCAGATAGTTTTGTCTAATAAATTCTTAACACTGCTAAATAATATAAACCTTTGAATGCACCTGATTCATTTTATGAAGCAAAATATTAACATATAAAATAAATATTATGAGAGGTTTACAAAATTGTGGTGGTGGTGTGGGGGGGGGAAAACAAAATGACCTTTAATTTTACCGGGGAAATTTAAAATGGATGTTCTGTTTGATTAAAATAAATGATTTTTTCTCTTTTGAATATGTGCCAGTCTCTGTGGTGTAAAGTGGTATCTCATTGTTGTATCTTTGTAATTGTAAAAATAAAAAATTAAAAAAAAAGACAGTGCTGGAGGGCATTGGGCATCTTGGTGGGGTGACGGTGCAATAACATTGTAAATCAAAATATAAACTTTATTACTGTGTAACTATGTTACCTAAACTACAATAAAAGTATAGAAATATAAAGACAACTAAAACACATTAAAAAATAAATGATTTATTTTATAGAATGAGCTTTTCTTTTCAGAGGCTGAAAATACACGTTTTTCCCAATATTCAACTAACTTCCAAAAATTTATAACATCCAAGGCAAGACATAAATTCAAAATACACCCAAAACTATAAATTGAACATACTGTTGTTTAAGTAAATAACTCCATTGACTTCATAATGGGAAAAGTTTTATTTAAAATGTTGAAATATGAGATATTCACAGTTAGCTTTTTCATACCACTATAGAGATATTCACAGTTAGCTTTTTTCATACCACTTAATTTTTTGGAAGTAAAATCCTTCAACTACACCACCTCCGCCTCCCTGATGACATTGTTCTAATAACACCAAACATTAGCCAAGCTGCACAAATGATGGCTGACTTCTATCGTGCATGTGGAAAGTTAGGTCTGCAGCTGAGTTTCAACAAAACAAAATTCATGAAAAACAAATTAGTTCTAGATGCTTCTTTCACTTTCAACGGATCAAACATCTCTGAATGCAGCAGTTATATGTACTTAGGTCGAGAACTCAACATGATGAAAGATCTAAAACCTGAGCTGTGCAGGAGGAAGAGAGTGGAGAGAACGCCTTAAAGAGCATCAAAGAAATAGCTAAAAGGACAAAGAACCTTTGGCTCCAGGTACATCTCTTAGACTCCACTGTTCTCCCTGCATTAACATATTCCTCAGAGACCTGGGCCCTAGGAAAGTAGGATGAGAACACTATTAGGGTCTCCCAAAGAGGAATCAAAAGAGCTATGCTTGGAATATCATGCCTCACTCAATTGAGAGAAGCTAACCAGAGTTCCCACCTTGATGATTGAGAGTCAGGGACGCTGTCTTGTTTGCCACGGTGTAGAAAATCAGATGGGCTGGACATGTAATGCAAATTGTAGACTAACCCTCAATGAGAGCCGTTACTGACTAGATCCCACAGGACGTCAAAAGATCACGTGGGGGGCTGGAGCAATAGCCTAGTGGGTAGGCGTTTGCCTTGCACGTGGCCGCCCATGCTGGCAGGGGTTCGATCCCTGGCATCCCATATGGTCCCCCGAGCACCGTTAGGAGTGATTCCTGAGTGCAGAGCCAGGAGTAACCCCTGAGCATCGCTGGGTGTGACCCAAAAAGCAAAAAAAAAAAAAAAAAGATCACATGGTCGCCCACCTTCAAGAAGGTGAGACGTCTTCATCAAGACCCTGAACAGATGGTTTGAGGCTATTCGTGAGTCCTACAGCAAGCAGATGCCATTGGCAGATGCTACACTGGCATGTGACAGGGACAAATCGATAAATAACAGGATGTCAAGTGATCAAGTGATCAAAAATCCTTCACAGGAAGTTCTTTTTCTTGGGAATTCATCATCAGATGTTCCCTACTAGAGGTTAGAGAGTTGGTACAGTGCCCACAAGTTTGTATCCCTAGCACTGCACATAGTCCCCATGCAGTAAGGAGTGATACCTGAGCACAGAGCTAAGAATAAGCCCTCTGAACAGCTGAGTGTGGCCCAACCTTCCTGTTCCCCTAAGAAAATCTTTCTCTTCTTCTTGATATGCTCAATGCTCCCATAGTTTTTTATTTTTCCTCTGTGGATAGCTGTATTACATAAATTAATCTATATATATTGAACTGACCCTGAAACAATTCTCACTTGTATGTGCTGTATCATCTGACCACTTGATCACTTGACATCCCGTTATTCGTCGATTTGCTCTAGTGGGTGCCAGTAATATTTCCATTTGACCCTATCATGTACCAGTGTAGCCCAATGACATCTGATTGCTTCAGGAATACGAAGGGCCTCAAACCATTCGTTCACGGTCTTGACGAAGAAGTCTGACCATCTTGTAGGTGGGTGGCCACGTGATCTTTTGACATCTCATGGTATCCAATCAGTAACGGCTCTAGTCCAGCAGTCATCTCCAAATCGGATAACATGTCCAGCCCATCTGATTTTAGATGCCTTGGTAAACGAGACAGTGTCCCTGACTCTGGAACAGTGATGGAGGTTGGAGCTCTGGATTCCTTCTTTCACTTGAGAAAGGTGTGATATTCCAAGCATAGCTCTTTCAATTCCTCTTTGGGAGACCCTAATAGCACTCTCGTCCTGCTTTCATAGGACCCAGGTCTCTGAGGCTTATGTTAATGCAGGGAGAATGGTGGAGTTGAAGAGATGTGCCCAGAGCTGGAGGTTCTTTTGTCTTTTTAGCTATTTCTTCGATGCTTTTGAAGGCATTCCATGCTGCTCTCTTCCTCCTGCGCAGCTCAAGTTTTAGGTCATTCCCAACGTTCTCCCTTCTGAAATCCACCATGCCATTTTGTCCGTAAAGAAGGGAACACACCATGACCAGACAAAGTCATACCTGAACACCGGAAGAATCTGCCTTCAGTAGTCATCAATACACTGGCTCGGCTCTTCACACGCTACCTGTCTGAATGCAAGTTGCCCTCCCATTGAAAAATCAGCAAGACAGTTCTACTGTTCAAGAAGAGGGACATTCACGACATTGGGAACTATCGCCCCATCTGCCTGTTGTCTGTCATCTACAAGCAGTTGCTCGAGTCTTCCTGAACAGGATTGGCAGAACATAAGATGAAGGGCAACCATGTGAGCAAGCTGGCTTCCGGAAAGGATTCAGCACAATCGACCATATCCACATAGTAACCAAGCTCATTGAAGTTTGTAGGGAGTTCAGTATGCCACTCTGTCTCACGTTCATTGATTTATTTTTTTTATTTTTTTTTTTCGGTTGGGTTTGGCCACCCACCCCCCCCCCCCCCCCCCCCCCCCCCCCCCCCCCCCCCCCCCCCCCCCCCCCCCCCCCCCCTCCATGGCAGGTTCTTTTTTTCTTCTCCCCTCTCTCTCCTCTTCCCTCTCCCCCCCCTCCAGCATGGATTACAGAACATAAAAGGGCCATGTGTCTCCTTTCAACTCTCTTTAATGCCCAGTTCTAGTTGGCACACTACCCCCACATTGTTAGCACACCTCCTTCTCCCTTCCCTAGCCTCCGCCTCCCACCGTTTGTGATAATTTCCCCCCTTTGACAGCACCTCCTGAGTTGTTTCACTTGACCTTGGATATTGGTATCTATGTACCTATAGAAAGCCTTTGATTCAGTGGAGTCTGAAGCGGTCATGAAGCCCTAGCCAAACAGGGCGTTCAAACCCAATATATCAAGATCCTTCATGAGCTGTATTGCGGATTCACCACCAGGATCTCACCATTCTACAAAGAAGTGACCATCAATGTCAAAAGAGGAGTTTGTTAGGGTGATACCATTTCACCAAAACTCTTCAGTGGCACCCTTGAGAACATCATGTGACAATTAGAATGGGAAGGAATGGGAGTGAAGATAGACGGTCAGCAACTAAACCACCTCCACTTCACTGATGACATTGTTCTTATAAAACCAAACATTAGCCAAGCGGCACAAATGCTGGCTGACTTCGACTGAGAATATGGAAGGATAGGTCAGCTGAATCTCAGCAAAATTATGTACATGAAAATAAACTATGTTCCAGAGGCCCCATTCACTCTCAATGGAACAAATATCTCTGAATACAGCAGTTATGTGTACCTAGGTAGAGAAGTCAACATGATGTGCTGTATAATTCTTTTATACATTATTAGACTCAGTTTGGTAGTACATTGTTGATGATCTTTGCATTAATAAACATCAGAAATATTGGTCTGAAATTTTATTTTTAGTAAAATTTCTGTCACCTTTGGGATGTTGGCTTAACAGAAACTGTTAGGAAGTTTTAGTGTTTCTTTGATATTCTGAAAGGGCTTGAGGAATATAGGAAATAACTCTGAAAATTTGGCAGAATTTACTAGTAAAACTATCTGCACCTGAACTTTTGTTCTTGGAGAGATTTTAAATTACTGCTTCAGATCCTAACTATGCTTGACCTGTTCAGTTTTCTACTTACTCCACTCCTGATTCAGTCTTGGGAGGTTATATGGTTCTAAAAAGTGCAACCAGTGAACTGAAAAATAGTACAAAGGTTCAGGCACTTGCCTTCCATGAGCCCAACCTGTGGTTTAATCTTCAGCCCACATATCCTGTCCTGTGACTCCTCAGCCTAGCAAGAGTGATGCCTGAGTGAGACAGGGCCAAACTCTGAGCACCACCCGGTGTGGCTTGAAGAGAAAAACAGAACATGCATTTATTTCTACTAGATTTTTCAGCTTAGTGGCATAAAGCGGTTCATATTGTGTCTTCTGATCAGTTTGTTCCTGAGGGGTCTGTTCTAATTCCTCCCCTTTCATTTCTGATCTGGCTTATTTGAGATTTCTCTCTTCTTGTGAAGCTATATAAAATTTTCCTATATTTTATTCTTTCTAAATTCTCAAAATGTCAGTTTTTTTAGTATTTTAGTTTTTCTAGTTTCCTGAATTAGCTTATATTGCTATGAACTTCCCTTTAATACTACTTTAGCGTGTCTCATAACTTTGTGTTAAAAAAACTTTCTTTAGGAGTAAATTTTAAAGAGGAGGCTGGGGCCAGAGCAATAGTACAGTTGGTTGGGTGTTTGCTTTGCGGCGTGACTGACCTGGGTTTGATCCCTGTCATCCCATATGTCCCTCCAAGAATTTCTAGGAGTTATTCCTGAGTGTGGAGCCAGGAGTAACCCCTGAGCAGAGGTGGGCATGACCCAAAAACTCCCCAAAAAATTTAAAGAGGAGGCAAAACACCTAGTTAGTGAAAATAATAAACCACTCATGAGCAAAATAATATAGATGAAATAGAAACATATTCTCTGTTCGTATAGGAAGAATTAGCATTTTTGAAATTATCATTTCACCCAAAGTATTTTAAAGATTCAGCACAATCCCTGTTGGATAACCCCCTGTAAGGTGACAGATAAATAGTTAGTTAGAAGGCCAGGATTCTGGGCCTGGCTAGATATCTATAAAAGGAGGAGCCTGGGGTAGCCTGAGGGATAATATGATGGGAGAAATGGAAGAGAGAGAGAGAGAGAGAGAGAGTGAGTGAGAGAGAGAGAGAGGAGAAATAGGGAAGAGTGGGGAGAGAGAGGAGAGTGCTTGCTGGGACAGAGATGGGGTGTGAGTTGGAGAACTGTCTGCTGGAGAGCTTGCTAGGAGAGAGCAAGCTTGCTAGGGACCTGTTGCAACTAGGAGACTGAGTGGGGAATCTGCTAGAGAGCCTGATGAGAGAATTCCAGGGGGCCTGCCTGCTGTAGAAACTGCTGGGAGAGAGAGGTTCCTGGAGTGAGGTGGAGTGAGGAATGAGAGGAGACAGATTAAAAGGAGAACCTCAAGATCCTGTGGTTTATTCCTTTTTCCATCGATGGGTCATAGGGAATAGTCATAGGCCCTGGACACTGGGCAGACCTTGATGGATTGTGCATACTGTTGGGGACCCAGACAGGCCCCAGCATCTGCTGCTTTACTTATCTCCTAACCCAAGTACTGTTAGGGTCTGGAAACCCTGGTTGTCCCTTGGGTCTGCGGCCTGTTACCCCTAAGGGGGTGCCATATCCCCTCCTCCTTTTCTTCTTAAGCCTTAAAAATCCCCATAAACATTTCCATTGAATTTTTAAAGGATATAGAACAAATATTTCTAAAATTCCATGAAGCCATAAAACTTCCAGAGTAGCTAATGAAATCTGAGAAAAAAAATATGGGAGACTTTGAATTCCCAGCCTATAACCTAAACTACAATTCTATAGTGATAAAAACTGCGGGATACTGGAATTAAAGTTATGAGATCAGTGGAATAGAATTGAAAGCCCCAACTAAAACTTGAGATGTGTGGAGTAAATTTATGACAAAGAGCCTAGAGAGGTGGAAAGAGTATTGTCAGCAAATGATGCTGGGAATATTAGATAGACACAATATAATAGAATAATTAGATGCCTATCTCACATCACATACAAATACTTATTTTAAAAAGAACAGACTAAAGAGAGTCAGAACAGTAATGCCATTGGTAGAGTAGAGTTCTTTCCTTGCATGTAGCTGACTCAGATTATATTCCTGTCATCGCATATGGCCCCTGAGCACCATCAGTAGTATGTTCTGGGTACAAAGCCAGGGAGTAATACCTGAATATTGCCAGGTGTGGCCCCAAGCCACCCAGTCAAAAATAATTATTAAAGACCTTTATATAAAACTTACTTTTACAAAAATACATCAAGGAACTCATTTACAAGATTGTCCTAGATCCTGAACTCAAAAATGTATTTAACTATACAATCTGTTGTCAAACAAAAGTAAATGCGTAAATAACAGGACTGCTGAAAACAAAAGGCTTCTTTCTGCCCTGTGAAAGAAATGAAGAGGCCTAAAATAAAACACACCACTATTTGGAAGAAAATGTTTGCATATCACATCAGACAAAGAGCTGATATTCAAGACTGACATCAATGTCAAGAGATCCTGATTTATTTAGAATTAACTTTTTTTATTAATGTTAATTCTTTTTTAATTAACATTAACTCAGACACACGGGGCAGAGCTGCTACCAGTTCTCCGTGTTCATCTGATCATGTGGTGCCCAGGAGGGAAGATGAGTTCTAGCCCAGCCCGCCATCCCAACAGCACCTTGCAAGAAGCCAGAGGAACCCCAACACCAAGAGGGCCACCATTTTCAACATCTGGTCTCCACAGCTCGTCAGAGCTACAAGAGAGAAAAGCCAATCTCTCCCCATTGTGCACAGCCACAAAATGGCCATGCAGTTCATCAGTAAATGCACGAGATGAGAGCCTACTACTGAGGGTATGCCACCCGCGTGGCAGAGCCTGGAAAGCTACCCATGTCATATTTTATATGCCACAATCCAGTAAAAATTACAGACTTCATTCCCATGACATAATCTAATGGTCTGAGGCTCTTCATGTTCCTGAGCAAGCAGATGACTTTGGGCTACACTAGCATGCAAAAGGAAATATGGAGAGATGGTACTGGTGCCTGCTTGAGCAAATCAATAAATAATGGGAAGACAAGTGATACAAGTTAAGTTCTTTATATTTATTATATTACTAGTGTGTCTCATATATTTTCTCATTCAAAAATACTTTTTAGAAAGACATCAAATATATAAAATTCATATATGATTTTGATGGCAACACTAATTTGGAGTGTCTATCCCAAGATGAGAAACATTCATTTTAAAGGGCGCACACCATTATTCATTGCAGCATTTAGTAAAATAGCGGAGATATGGAATCAACACATTAATAACACATGAATGAATATGAAAATGTGGTGTATATACCAATGGAATATTACACAGTTACAAGGAATGATAGTCATGCGATTTGCTCTAACCTGGTAAAGGGTGAGAGACACCCTTTACCAGGGTGGGACAGAGTATAGGTAAACTTGTGGTAGAAAGTTGACACTAGTGGTGGGATTGGTGCTGGAATATTGTATTTCAACTATCAATGACTTTGTAAATTATCGTTCTTTAATGAATAAAATAATTTATATTTCTGTTCTTTTAATGCTACAATTGTGCATGACTTATATGTTGCAGCATAGTGCTTGACTTAATCTTCTCAGATGCTGTATGACTGAAACCCAAACATGAACATCTTTGTAATTGTATATCTCACAGTGGTATGATGATGAGCATTTTTCATAAGCCTTTTGAATTTCTTCTTTTTTGCTAGTTTCTGTTCATTTCTTCTCCCCCATTTTTTGATGGGGTTGGCTATTTTCTTCTTGTAAAGTTCTACCAGTACCTGCAATACTTGGGAAAAAGAAGAAAGGAGGCATCAGCTTTCCCAAATTCAACCTGTACTACAAAGTGGTAGTAATTAAAACAGCATGGTATTGGAGTAAATATAGACCTATGGAATAGAGTTGAGTATCCTGACACACATCCTCAAATACATGATCATTTCATCTCTGATTAAGGAACAAAATGTATGAAATGGAGCAGGGAAAGCCTCTACAAGTGGTGCTGGGAAAACTGAGCAGCTACTTGTAAAAAAATGAATTTTGAACTTTCTCTGACCATGCACAAAAGTCAGATCAAAATGGATCAAACATCTCAATATCAGATCTGAATCCATAAAATACATTGAAAAAAATCATAAGAAAAACCCTCCACAATATTGAAGCTAAAGGCATCTTCAAAAATGAAACACCACTAGCAAAACAATGGGAAGCAAAGATAAATATACAAGACTTCAAGAAATTTAAAAACCTTCTTCACCCCAAAGGAAATGGTGACCAAGATAAAAAGATAGTCCACAGAGTCAGAAAAAATATTCACCCAATATGATAAGGGGTGGAAAGATAGGTATACAGCTGAATCTCAACAAAACTATGTTCATGAGAAATGAACTAGTTCCATAGGCCTGATTGACTCTCAATGGAACAAACACCTCTAAATGCAGCAGTTATGTGTACCTAGGTCGAGATCTCAACATGATGAAGGACCTAAAACCTGAGCTGCGCAGGAGGAAGAGAGCAGCATGAAATGCCTTCAAAAGCATAGAAAAATATCGAAAAAGACAAAGAACCTCTGGCTCCACACACATCTCTTTGATTCCACTGTTCTCCCTGCATTAACATACGCCTCAGAGACCTAGGCCCTATGAAAGCAGGATGAGAATGCTATTGGGGTCTCCCAAAGAGGAATTGAAAGAGCTATGCTTGGAATATCACGCCTCATCAAGTGAGAAAAGGAATCCGGAGTTCAGACTTCCATCACTGTTCCAGAGTCAGCGATGCTGTCTCGTTCGCCAAGGCATCGAAAATCAGATAGGCTGGACATGTAATGCGATTTTAGATGGCTGCTGGACTAGAGCCGTTACCGACTGGATCCCATGGGATGTCAAAAGATCACGTGGCTACCCACCTACAGACTGGTGGTAGCAGACAGATGGTCAGACTTCTTCGTCAAGACCCTGAATGAATGGTTTGAGGCCCTTCATATTCCTGAAGCAACCAGATGTCATTGGGTTACAACTGGCACATGATAGGGTCAAATGGAAATTTTACTGGTGCCTGCTTGAGCAAATTGATGAAGAACAGGATGTTAAGTGATCAAGTGATGATAAGGAGTTAATATCTAGGTATCTCTCGATCTTACAATTATAGACCTCATTCCCATGTCCTGATGGAATGGTTTGAGGCTCTTTATGTTCCTAGAGCAAGCAAATGCCCTTGGGCTCTACTAGCATGAGATAGAACACATGGAGATGTTACTGGTACCCGCTTGAGCAAATCGATGATGAACTGGAAGACAGTGATACAGCGATACAGTGATCTCTCGATCTTATGGGAGCTTTATCTGTACTATTTTTTTAGCTGTCTCAATGAGTCAGAGGGAGAGGACATTTGCTCTTTCATCTCACTTATTTGTAGAGTATAGAAAGTATAACAATAGACTAATGCACTGAACAACAATAAACTCTGGACATTGGAATACAAAACTAATAACCAAATAGTGGGGAAATAAGATCAGACCCGAGAAATATAGGGACAGTGCTGGAAGGATTTGGGCACTACGTTAGGGGTGTAGTAATTTTGCACATAGATATCATAAATTTTAAATTATTGAAATTACTTAGACTATCACTGTCTTCCTGTTCATCATCGATTTGCTCGAGCGGGCCCCAGTAACATCTCCATATGTCCTGTCTCATGCTAGTAGAGCCCAAGGCATCTGCTTATTCCAGGAACATAAAGAGCCTCAATCCATTCCGAAATGAGGTCTATAATTGTTACTGGTATTTGGCATATATATCAAATACAACACGGGTAGCTTTCCAGGCTCTGCAGTGCAGGTAGCATACTCTTGTAGGCATCTCTAGTCCATCTCTAGTCGAGCCGGGCGCTGATAGGCTGGTCTGCTGGGTGGAGGTCTGACGAGAGAGAAGTCCGGATGTGGAAAATGGAGGCCCTCATGGAGTGGGGGGTCCTCTGGCTTGTTGCGAGCCTCTGCTGGGGTGGTGGGCCAGGGCCAGAACCCACCATCCCTCCCGGGAGCAACGTGAGTGGCTGGTCACAGGGAGAGCCAGTAGCAGCTCTGCCCCATGTCTGTGAGTCTCTGGACCGGCATACCTGAGACTATAATAATAAAAAAAAATACTGTCTTATAAATAGACATCTTTTTCATTTACTTTTTAATTTATTAAATTTAAGAAAATAGACACCTAAAAGTCAACATTTAAGACCTGGTTATTTTCATTTTATTTATTTTTTGTTTGCTTGTTTTCCATACCCAGAGATGCTCAGGGGTTATATTTGGCTTTGTGCTCAGGAACTATACCTAGCAGTGCCCAGGACATGATATGGGGTGCAGGGCGATAAAATATGGTTGACTGCATGCAAGACAAGTGCCTACTCATTGTACTATTTCTCAATCCCACAGGTAGTTTTTGTTCTAACTCATTTATACAAAAGAATTACTTTCTTAGCTTTTGTTCTAACTCATTTATACAAAAGAATTACTTTCTTAGTAATTAAATTACTCACTTAGGGAAAGTGCTAGGAAATAACTAACATTATCTTTATTATAATAAAAATTTCCCTGGCCTGCCACCCCAGCAGAGCCTCACAACAAGCCAGACGACCCCACTCCATGGGGCCCGTCAATTTCCACATCCTGACTTCCCTCTCATCACAACTCCACCCAGCAGACCAGACTATCACAGCCCGGCTCGTTCATCAATAAATGCTTTATTTAGAGGTGATTACAACATTATGCCACCCGCACAGCAAGCCTGGCAAGCTGCTCGTAGTATTTGATATGCCAAATACCAGTAACATTTATATTAGGTCATTCCCGTGACCTAATATAATGGTTTGAGGCTCTTTATGTTCCTGGAGCAAGTGGATGCCTTTGAGTTCTCCTAGCATGAGACAGGACATATGGAGATATTACTGGTGCCCGCTCTAGCAAAGAGATGATTAATGGGAAGATAGTGATAGATAGTGATAGAATAAAAATTTACTTTGATGTATGACTTCTCCAAACATTAATGTAAATGAAATATAAAATGCATAAATTATATTAAAAAGAAAAATTATATGAATTATAAATGAAATTTTGTTTAATCAAGTTAAACTAATAGGATGTTCTATTTTTATTTTTATAATACTCATTTATACATAGAACAAAAATGTGGAGTGCAGATGATGTTAAATATTTTGAATCCTTACTGAATTTTTGTTCACTGATTGTATAATTAACTAAGGAGTATTAATGAAAGATACTACTGTACTTATAAACTTGTTATTGTCTCTTAAATTCTGCCACTGTTGTTTCATTTTATTAGGGAGACTATCAGAGATATTCACATTTAGTATCTTTTATGTAAATATGAAACATTTCAGCATGATGAATTATCTTTTCTTTGCTAATACATTTAATTTTGTTGATTAGACAATTGATATTAAAAGACAGAATATTGATTAATTCAATGGCTCAGATTATACTTTATAATCTGAGTATAGCTTATAGTTTGCTTGATGGTCTATAAATAATTTGCTCGTTTGCTTATTTTGTATATCTCTATACATTATCATACACATACTTAAAATAAGGTAATAGACCAAATAGTAACTTGTGTTCCTATACATAAAGTCCTATGTGTAATATCTCATTTACCCATTTTTTGTGTTAATAGTTTTGTGTATTCTATTTATACATATTCTATGAGTTTCAAAGCATGATTTATCATTTATATAAAATTATATATTTATTTTTATTGATTTTATACATTAAGTGCAACTAAAAATTTCTGGCTGACATATAAAGTAAATGTGGGATTGGAAGGTCGAGATAAGAAGGCCCATTTTCCAGGGAGTTTGTAATACAAGAAATGAGATGGTGATAAATTTACTTTGGCTTCATATATCTTCTATATATCTTAGAATTATATTGAAGAAAGAAAACATAAATTCTAACAAGCATAAACAATGCTACAAATCCCACAAAAGTGTCAGATAATCTATCTAGTCTATCTGGAAAGAAAGAAGCTAGCAATGGAGAAACACTTTCAGTAATACCCACTCTATTCCATTGTGATATCACATACAAAAACCGGTTTTATCCATAACAACTCTAGTTATGACTAAATGGAATTCTCCATTGGAACTTTAAGAAACCAAGACTAACTTTATCTGGCAGTGGAGAACATCCCTGTCCATCTTGTTTTAAAGGAGAGTTTGGATTTCCACTACCAAACTGTAGCATTATGAAACCTTTCTATTCATGCTAATGTTGTATTGGCCTCACACCACTACTCAGCAGTATAAGGCTGTGATGTCAGTGGAGGCAATGTGGGAGCAATAACTAATCACTCACTCTTTTTTTTCTGTTAGTAGGATTTTTATTGAGTACTCGATATTAGACAAGCACACATTGGCAATTAAAACAGCTTCTGCCATTCAAGGACTTACGCTCTGTGTCAAACACTGATAGTAATAAAGCCAGGTCTATGGTCATAGATGTCGCTCAGTGGCAGAGCTATGTTCTGGCAAAGAAAAACATCATTTCAAATTATGGTGAGTGCTACAAAAGAGAAGGTGGCTGGAACTTTAGAGAGTAGTAGGGGAACTGGCACATAGAAGCAGCCCAGGGAGGAATCAGTAAGTGACATATTAACTAAGATGTGGATTTGAGGGGAACGCAGTCAAGCCACAGGCCAATTGAAAGGAATTCCAGGAAATAGAATTTTTTATGTAGCTCTAGGAATGGAGAATATTTATTTTCAGGAAAGGAGGGAGGGTTGGGTCACAGGAGTGGTAAGCACTCACTCTTACTCTCAGGAAGTGAATCAGTGGGGCAACGGGGAGTCAGAATTTCCATCACTACCCTGCAGTAATAAGAAAATCCACATTGGTAATCAGGGGAGAAATGAATATTGAAACTGAACTTCTACTGCATGTGGCAAAAACAATGTTCAGCCTGCTTTACACATAAATATCAAAGGAAACTACTTAAATAGGCTAAAAATTTCTCAAGTATCAAAAGAAATTGTTCTCTATATCCTGCTGGTTCTTCAGAAAATTAGTCACAATAATAAGAACTATGAAAATTTCAAACCAAATGTTCTTATTTATTTTTTTATTTTATCACCATGAGATATACAATTCAAGATGTTCATGATTGGGTTTCATCACCTGTCCCTCCAACAGTACCCTATTTCCACCCCAATGTCCCCAAATTCCCATCCCATCCCCCAGACTGCCTCTAGAGGCACTTTTCCTTTTCTTCTTTCTCAATCTCTCTCTCTCTATCTCTCTCTGCCTCTCTTTCTTTCTTACACATTTTGGCTTGCCCTATAGACTTTTAGGGTATCATTTGTATACTTCAATGTTCAGTTAAAAAAAGTCAATAGAGATTCCACTGTTGAAATTTAAAAAGTGAAATACTTAAAGTAAGTGAATAAATGTAAATTGCAAATTTTGGGAATTTGGAAATTATTTGAGTGCTCTTCAAACATGTTATCTTGATCTTTTTTTTCCTGATCTCTTATAACCCAAAAGATAATATCTTATGTAATACCTCTTTGAGCTGGAATTTGACTTGGTAGAAATAACTTGGTACTGATAAGAAAGAAGAAAAGGAGAAACCAAAAGGAGAAACCAGAAGTTGGGATCCTTTCTCTTCATGGAACTTTCCTGATCAAGTTCCATTTCCCAAGATTCCTATATTTGTATTTTACTGTCCTTTGCCCTAGTATTCTTTTTCCTCTTGTTTCTGTTTTGGTCTCATGGGCTTCATTTTCAAAGTTAGATCAAATCAGCAGGAGGAAGTGGGAAAAATGGGAGCTAAAAGAAGGAGTTACAGAATAAATAATCATTCCTGCTTTGGCAGGGTTCTCTCATAACAAGAGGAAGAGAAATGAAATCTTTTCATGAAAAATGTAGTATTTTTATTTACTTTTATCCTTTGACTTAAAAAATATATGTGTAGTAGTTTTCCTCCTTGAAATTTAGGACCATGAAAAAGACATCTGAATAAAATGGGTGGATTGTTTTTATGTGTCTCTAAAAGTGGTCAGTGTTTCCATGTATTCCTTCTCTTTTCTGTGTACCTAATAAAATACAGCCCTGCTAGCACTTTCTAGGTTTAGTTTATTCTTTTGATACTTCACTCTTCCTACTCATAGTTTAAATCTTTATTCCTACTTCACTTCCTACAGATTTTCTGATCTTTCATTCATTTCCCCCAAATTATATTTTATTAAAGCACAATGAACTACAAAGTTATTAATAGTTTTTGTTTTCTGACAGAGTTACATCACCAACCCTGCCATTAGTGTCAACTTCTATCTATCAGTTTTCCCAGATTCTTTTCCTTCCCCCAGAAACCAGCCCCAGCACACTATCTTGACAGTATTTTTATTTGATTATTAAAGTTTGAGTGTTGCAATTTTAATGATGTTGACTCTGTGCTTTAGATATTTAGCTCTATCTGTCCAAAAATACGTCTCCTTGATTCCTGCCCTTGTCGCTTCTCATTCTTTTCTTCTCCCTTCCCCTTCACTCTCTTTTCTCCCTATACTCTGGAGCTAAGTGTGATCTAGGTATAACCTCTTTAAACCACTGCATTTCTTCATCCAATTACTCTAAATTCTACATGTAAGTGACATCATACTGTTTATTCTTCTAGCAGTCATCATGATCTTTTGTTCCTCATTATAATTTTCATGATACAATTATCTTCATCTAATTTTATTTCATTGGACATGTTTTTATAACTTTATACATTTACACTAGTTACATCATTCATAATAGTCTCAGAAATTCCAATCTCCCTACTTAATCTAATTTTCTTATGTTTTATTAGGTTCATTCAGACCTACATTTTGTGTCTATTTTTCTTACATATTATTCCAATTCTCACATTTCTTTGGTAAACTACTTAACATTTACCCCTGCTAATTTCTATCCAATTCTTTTACTGTCAAGTGATATATAAATACATCATAAAATATTGTAGAAATATGGATTGTTACTAGATAATTAACGAACTGTAAAGTGAAGCTAAATAAGAATAACTAAGAACAGAGGTGGGTGTTGTTTCATAAAAAGGATATCATAAATCAAAGAGTTAGGGACTATCATTACACATCTGATAAAAGAAAAATGTGGGACATGACTACATTGCCTTAGGACAGTTAAAAGGAAATGCAGTCTGATGCTTTCTTGATATTTTTTATGTTTTTTTCCAAAATTGGATGTTCTTAAGATCAATGATATGGCTATATAGTTAAAAGTATTTAAAAGACAAGTAGAGAGATTAATGAGAGCTGAGATTAGAGAAAGAAAAGATCCTGCATAATAGTATATTGAAATATTTCAATCAAGATCTACTTGGTATATGTAGTAAGAGGAAAGGGAGGCTCTTGCTATTTCTTAATTTAGAACAGCTGTAACAGGAGAGATAATTAAAGAGAATTTGGTTTTGTGAGTGGATATGGTCTAGGGATGAGAACACAGGTAGAAAGTACCTAGGACATTTTCAGATCTCTGTTACAGATAATGACACAGAAGTTAACATTCATTGTAATGGAAGAATAAAACACTTAAGGAGATATTTCTAGGCAAAATCTATTCAAGGAATCACACTATCAGGAAATAATGTCTATTTCCATTGAAAACATAGATTTTTTTGGTCACACACCTTCTGGGTTACAATTTTTCTTTTTAAATTTTATTATATCAACGTGATACCATCACAAAGCTGTTCATGATTGGATTTAAGTCATGCAGTGTTAAAGCACCCATTCCTCCAGCAATGCACAGTTCCCACAAATAAATGTCCCCAGTTTCCCCACAGCCCCCACACAATATGCCTCTATGGCAGGCACTTTTCTTCTCTCTGTGTGTTATTTTGCACATTGTGCTTTGCAGTAAACTCATTAAGGGGTTATCGCATACGTATCTTTACCTACTTTCAATACTCAGTTCTAGTCTAACATTACCATTTTCAGCTATTGATGGAAAACTGGTCCCTTATTTTACTTACTTAGCCTCTGTACTCCACACACTTGTGGTAGATTCCAACCAAGGCCTCCTGACCCCTGTTTTTCCCTGGCCTGTATATTAGCCTCAAAACATATTTTATATTCCACAAATGAATGCAGTCATTCTATATTTGTCCTTTTCCTTCTGACTAATTTTGCTCAGCATATTCTCTCTGTTCATACATTTATAGTCAAATTTCATGACTTTACTTTTTTCCTAACAGTTGAGTAATATTCTTTTGTGTAGACATACATTAGTTTTCTTTATACAGGCATCTCTTCTCAGGCACTCAAGTTGTTTCTAGATTTTGGCTATTATGAATAGTGCTGCAATGAACACAAAAGTGAAGATGGTGTTTCTGCTGTGTATTCTTGGGCCCTCAGGGTATATTCCCTGGAGTGGTGTTGCCGAGTCAAACAGGAGCTCAGTTTCGAGCTTTTAGATCACTGTCCATACTGTTGTCCAAAATGTTGGACCAGTTGACATTCCCAACAATAATGGATGAGAGTCCCTTTCCCTATGCATTTGTGCCAGCACTGGTTGCTCTTGCTCACTTGGATACTTACCAGTCTCTGGGGTATGAGATGATATCTCATTGTTGTGTTGAGTTGCATCTACTTAATAATTAGTGATGTAGAACAATTTTTCATATGTCTTGTGGCCATTTGAATTTAATCTTTAAGGAAGTTTCTGTTAATTTCTTCTAGATTTATTTTATGGAATTGGATTTTTTTAATAAATTCTATCGATCTCTTATACATTTTGTATATTAGCCCCTTATCATATGGGTATTGGGTGAATATTCTTTCACGCTCTGTGAACTGTCTTTGTATCTTGGTCACCATTTCTTTGAGGTGAAGAAGTTTTTTAGTTTGACATAGTCCCAGGTTTATCTTCACTTCCAATTGCTTTATTAGTGGTGTTTCATCTTTGAAGATGCCCTTAGCTTCCATGTCGTGAAGGGTTTTTCCCATAATTTCTTTGATGTATGTAATGGATTCTGGTCTGATATTGAGATCTTTAATCCATTTTGATATGATTTTTGTTTATGGTGCTATATGGAGGTCCAAATTCATTTTTTACATGTAGCTGCCCAGTTTTCCCAGCATCACTCGTTGAAGAGGACTTCCTTGCTCTATTTCGTACTTTTTGCTCCTTTATCAAGATTAAATGATCATGTATTGAGGATGGGTGTCAGGATACTCAACTCTATTCCATAGGTCCACAGGTCTGTTTTACTCCAATAGCATGCTGTTACTACCGCTTTCTAGTACAGTTTGAAGTTGAGAAAGGTGATGCCTCCCATCTTCTTTTTCCCCAAGAATTGCTTTAGCTATCCCTAAGGGTTTATTATTTCAAAGAAATTTCAGGAGCATTTGGTCAATTTCTTTGAAGAATGCCATGGGTATCCTTAGAGGGACTGCATTTAATCTGTACAAAGCTCTAGGTAGTATTACTTTTTATAATGTTGATTCTCCCAATTCGTGAGCTGGGAATGTGTTTCCATTTCCTCGTGTCCTCTTTTATTTTCTGAAGCAGTGTTTTATATTTTTCTTTTTACAGTTCATTTACATTCTTATTTAAGCTGATTCCTAGGTTTTTTTTTGTTTTCTGTGGCACAATCGTGAATAAGTTTGTTCTTTAAATATTCTTTTCTTCTCTTTCATTATCTGTATATTTGAAAACCTTTGACATTTGGGTATTGATTTTGTATCCTGCCACTCTACTATAGGTATCTATTGTTTCTAGGAGATTTTGGTAGATAGTTTAGGGTTCTCTAGGTATAATATCAAGTGATCTAAAAATAGTGATAGATTGACTTCTTCCTTGCCTATCTGGATGCTATTAATGTCCTTTACTTCTCTTGCTACAATGGGAAGTACTTCCAGTACTATGTTAAATAGAAGTGGTGAGACTGGGCAACCTTGTCTGGTCCCCAATCTTAGATGGAAGGCTTTCAGTTTTTCCCCATTAAGAATGATACCCGGAGGGCTGGATCTATAGTCTAGTGGGTAGGGTGTTTGTCTCGCATAAAGCCAAACCAGGTTTGATCCCCAGCATCTCATATGGTCTCCCGAGAACCACCAGGAGTAATTCCTGAGCAAAGAGCCAGGAGTAATCCTTGAGCATTGCAGGGTGTGACCCAAAGAGCCAAAATCACAAAAAGATACTCGCTATGGGCTTTTGGTAAATGACTTGGACTATATTGAGAAAGGTCCCTTCAACTCCCATTTTATGGAGGATTTTTATCATGAATGGTTGTTGGATCTTGGCAAATGCTTTCTCTGCATCTGTTGATATGAATGTATGAATTTTATGTTTTCTCTTATTGATGTGATGTATTAGTTTGTTGTTATTAGAACAATGTCATCAGCGAAGCGGAGGTGGTGTAGTTGACGACCATCTATCTTCACTCCCATTCCTTCCCATTCTAATTTTTGCATGATGTTCTTGAAAGTGGCGTTGAAGAGTTTTGGTGAAATGGTATCCACTGCCGAACCCCTCTTTTGACATCAATGATCACATCCTTGTAGAATGGTGAGATCCTGGTGGTGAATCCATAATACAGCTCACAAAGGATCTTGATGTATTGAGTTTGAACACCCTGTTTGGATAGGGCTTAGATGACCACTTCAGTCTCCACAGAATCAAAGGCTTTCTTTAAATCAATAAACGTGAGACAGAGTGGCATCCTGAACTCCCTACAAACTTCAACAAGGTTGGTTACCATGTGGATATGGTCGATTGTGCTGAATCCTTTTAGGAAGCCAGATTGCTCGCATGGTTGCCCTTCATCTAATGTTCTGCCAATTCTGTTCAGGATGACTCAAGTGAACAGCTTGTAGATGACAGAAAACAGGCAGATGCGGTGGTAGTTGCCAATGTCGTGGATGTCTCCCTTCTTGAACAGTAGAACTGTCTTGCTGGTTTTCCAATGGGAGGAAACCATGCATTCAGACAGGTATCCAAACATTAGCCAAGAGGCACAAATGCTGGCTGACTTTGACCGAGAATGTGGAAAGATAGGTCTACAGCTGAGATAATAATAATTAAACTATGTTCATGAAAAATGAACTAGTTCTAGAGGCCCCATTCACTCTCAATGGAACAAACATCTCTGAATGCAGCAGTTATGTGTACCTAGGTCGAGAAGTCAACATGATGAACAACCTAAAACCTGAGCTGCACAGGAAGAGAATGGCATGGCCTTACGCGAAGAAATAGCTAAAAAGACAAAGAACCTCCAGCTCCGCACACATCTCTTCAACTCCACCATTCTCCCTGCATTGGCATACTCCTCAGAGACCTGTGCCCTATGAAAGAAGGATGAAAATGCTATTCGGGTCACCCAGAGAGGAATCGAAAGGGCTACGCTTGGAATATCACGCCTCACTCAAGTGAAAGAAGGAACCCAGCGCTCCAATCTCCATCGCTGTTCCAGAGTCAGGGACGCTGTCTCATTTGCCAAGGCATTGAAAATCAGATGGGCTGGACATGTAATATGATTTGGAGATGATCGCTGGACTAGAGCTGTTACTGACTGGATCCCATTGGGATGTCAAAAGATCACATGGCCGCCCACCTACAAGATGGTCAGACTTCTTCGTCAAGCTATTTGTGACTCTTTGTACTCCTGAAGCAACCAGATGCCATTGGGCTACACTGGCAAGTGATAGGTCAAATGGAAATATTACTGGTGCCTGCTCAAGCAAATTGATGAATAACGGGATGTCAAGTATCAAGTGATCAAGTGATATGATGTATTTGTTTTGATTGCCTTGTGAATGGTGAACCATATTTGCATTCCAGGGTTGAATCTTACTTGGTCATGATGTATAATCTTTTTGATTTGTCTTTGGATTATGTTTGCTAGTATTTTTTGAAGATCATAGAATCTGTGTTTATAGGGAGATTGGTCTATAGGATTTCTCTGTTTATGATGTCTCTGCCTGCTTTGGGTGTCTGGGTGATATGTGCCTCATAGGAGCTACATGGGAGTGTTTCTTTTCTTCTATTTCCTGGAAAATCTTGAAAAGGCCTGGCAGTAGGTCCTCTTAAAGGTTTGGAAGAATTCACTAGTGAATCCACTGGACCTAGGCTTTTGTGTTTTGGCAGACTTTTAATTATTATTATCTCTGTTTCCTTTTCCTTATGAGTCTTGCAAGTGGTTTTTCTATCTTGTTTATATTTTAAGGAACCAGATTTTTAGGAGGAGCGGAAGCACCTGCTGGAGCTTGGCATCACCGGCCTGGAGGGTCACGTGCTCAGCCGCGGCCGGGGCAGCGGTGCCCAAGCCATCCGGGCCCCCCCCCGCACAGGTGGTATGGGGTGGCCGGGCCCTGGCCGTGGCCGCTTCCTCGGTGGAACGACCTATTACCAGGCCAACAGGCCCCCCGACCAGCTGCAGGCCCAGGTGAGGAGGGAGCACCTGCCCTGACCCGAGCTTTGGCCCCTGAGCTGGGCAGCGAGCTCGACTCTAGAGAGCCGGGGACTCAGGCCCTGCCTGCGCGCAGGCGGCGCCTCCGGCTTCTGTGTGTCGGAGCCCGAATGTTGGTTTGTGATACACTACAGGTACAGGTGTCCCTAGGGTGTGGCAGTTGTCAGACCGTGTACAAATTTGACACGTTTTGGAGTGCCGGCGCCCACTCTCACCCGCTGGATCTGGTAACCTGGGTACACAGAGCCAACCCCAGGCTTGGACTCCGGGCTGATGGAGCTGGTGACAGTTTTATTCAGGATCAACAGTGATAATTTAGGGGCAAACAGGACGAGGGCAGGGGTGAGTGGGAGACGGGAGCTCAGATCAGAGACTGAAGCTCGGATCAGTGATTACATAGGGTTGGAATAAGCAGAACCCGGGTCCACTGTGTGCAGGACAAGCGCTGCAGCTATTGTGCTGCCTGTGTGGCCTTGCAGAGAGGAAATGTGTGCTCAGGAGGAGAACCTGAGCCTCCAGAGTGGGAGAAGACCCAGAGACAAGAGGCCAAGCAAGTAGAATAGACGTCAGGAGCAAGCAGACGTGTTCTAAGGGCCGAAGCAGCAGCACAGCGGGAGGGCATTCACCTGGCATGCGGCTGACCTGGGTTCAATCTCTGGCATCCCATGTGCCCCCAAAGCCCCACCAGGAGTAAGTCCTGAGCACAGAGCTAGGACTAACTCCTGAGCGTTGGGTGTGTTACCCCCAAAAATGTTTTAAAGTCTAAAACCACCCAGCAGAAGAGCCTATTACAGCCAGGCTCACGTGGCTGCAAGGGCCGTCGCGGTTCATCAACTAATGCTGGATTTAGAGGTGACTACAAGAGTATGCCACCTGCATGACAGAGCCTGGCAAGGTACCTGTGTCGTATTTGATATGCCAAAACCAGTAACAATTATAGACCTCATTCCCATGACCTGATGGAATGGTTTGAGGCTCTTTATGCTCCTGGAGCAAGCAGGTGCCCTTGCGCTCTACTAGCATGAGTCAGAACATATGGAGATGTTACTGGTGCCCGCTTGAGAAAATTGATGATGAACAGGAAGACAGTTATACAGTGATCTTTTGGAAATTTTTTTGGGGATTCCATCTCATTGATTTCTGTCTAAGTTTTATCACTTCTTTCTATCGCCTGGGTTGGGCTCCTTTTGCTGATCGCTATCTAAGATCTTATACTGTGAAGTCAGACTATTTATGATGAACTTTTCTTATTTTCTTATGAATGCTTGAAGAACTATGAAATTTCCTCTTAACACTGCTTGTACTGTATCCTACAAGTTCTGGTAATTCATGTCTTTAGCCTCATTTGATTTCTTTTATGATGTGCTGGTTGTTCAGCAGTGAGCTGTTTAGTTTCCAGGTGCTTAGTATGACTCTCTTTTTTTGTATGCGATTAACTTCTATTTTCAGTGCATCATGGTCTGAAAAAATAGTTGACACATTTTCTATCTTCTTGATTTTACAGAGGTATGTTTTAGAACTCAGCTTGCGATCTATCTTGGAGTATGTTCCATGTGTGCTGGAGAAAAAAATGTATTCAACTTTTTGGGGTTCAAATGCCCTGTATATAAATACCAGCCCTCTTCCATCCATTTCTTCCCTTCAGGGCCAGTATTTCCTTGGTGAGTTTCACTCTTGTCGATATATTAATAGTTGATAGAGAAGTATTGAAGTCTCCAACTACTATTGTGTTACTGTTAATGTCTTCTTTGATGTCTATTAGCTGTTGTTTTAAGTATTTTGCTGGCCCCTCATTGGGTGCAAATATGCTTAGGAGTGCAATTTCTTTTCTTTTTCTTTTTTTTTTTTGCTTTTTTGGGTCAAACCCAGCGACGCTCAGGGGGTGCTCCTAGCTCTGCACTCAGGAATTACTCCTGGCGGTTCTTGGGGAACCATATGGGGTGCCGGGGATCGAACCTGGGCTGGCACAGGCCGGCCACGTGCAAGGCAAATGCCCCGCCCACTGGGCCATCGCTCTGGCCCTAGGAGTGTAATTTCTTCCTGATATATATATATATATATATATATATATATATATATATGTATATATATCCATATAGCTCCCTGTGCCCAGCCATTCATGAGGCAGTCTGGAGGCATGGCAGGTTCTAGGCCTGGCCCCACCACCTCGGCAGAGCCTCACAACAAGCCAGACCACCCCACCTCACTCCACGGGCTCCACCATTTTCCACATTTGGACTTCCCTCTCATCAGAACTCCACCCAGCAGACCAGCCCATCACAGCCCGGATCATCAACACCCACCCTGCAGCAGTTTTTGCCTCAATCCGGCCCAGGTATGCTGGTCCAGAGACTCTCAGACATGGGGCAGAGCTGTTCCTTGCTCTCCCTGTGCCCAGCCGTTCATGAGGCAGTCGGGAGGCATGGAGGGTTCTAGGCCTGGCCCACCACCTCAGCAGAGCCTCACAACAAGCCAGACCACCCCCTCACTCCACGGGAGCCGCCATTTTCCACTTTGGACTTCCCTCTCATCAGAACTCCACCCAGCAGACCAGCCCATCACAGCCCGGCTCGCGAGCGGCAGCGCAGCTCATCAATAAATGCTTTATTTGGAGGTGTTTTAAAGAGTTTGCCTCCCGCTCAGCTAGCCTGGCAAGCTTCTTGTGTTGTATTTGATATGCCAAATTCCAGTAACAATTATATTAGGTCATTCCCATGACCTAATATAATCGCTTGAGGCTCTTTATGTTCCTGTAGCAAGCCGATGCCCCTGGCTCTACTGGCATGAGACAGGACATATGACTGGTGCCCGCTCTAGCAAATAGATGATCATCGGGAAGATCGTGATCGTGATATATATATATATGTGTGTGTGTGTGTGTGTGTGTATATGTATATATGTATATGTATATATGTATATGGTATATATGTGTATAGGTATATAGGTATATATATCCCTTAATTCTTAAGAAATAACCTTAAATGTCCATTCTAACCTTCGTCAGCAAGAAATCTATGATGTCAGATACTAATATGACCACCCTGGCCTTCTTGGAAGAGTTGTTTGTTGGAGAATAGACTTCAAACCTTTAAATTTGAGTTTGTGTTTGCTCTGATCATTCATATGTGTTTTTTTTTGTAGGCAGCAGAATGTTGTATTCATGTTTTTAATCCTTTTCGATACTCTATGGCTCTTAATTTGTGCATTTAGGACATTGACATTAAGAGAGATTATTGTTAAGAATTTTTTTGCCACCTTTTTTGAGTAAATTTGTTGCGCTTTTAGGCTTCGTCTTATCTTGCAGTTGCTCCTTCAGTCCTACCTTTAAAGTTGCTTTTGAGTCTATGAAGTTCCTGAACTGTTTCTTATCCAGGAAGTTGTGATTCTTTCCTTCAAATCTGTATCAGAGTCTAGCTGATAAAGAATTCTTGGTGAGGCCTTCATTTGTTTGAGTCTTTTCACGATATCCCACCATTTTTTTTTAAGGCTCAGAGTATTTCATCTGAAAAATCTGCAGTGAATCTTAGGAATGTTCCTTTGCATGTGATTTCATTCTTTGATCTTGCTGCTTTCTGTATTCTATCTCTCTGGTTCTTGTCATTTCTGATGAGGATGTGTTTTGGAGTATTCTTATTTGGATTTCTTTTAGCTGATGCCCTTTGGGCCTCCTGAATCTGGTAGCAAGCATGTTAGTTCTGGGAACTTGTCAGCAATAATGATATCAAGTTGCTTCTTTTTTTTCCTTTTTTATATTTTATTATACCACTGTGAGATACACAATTACAAAGATGTTTATAAGGTGTTCATATTTGGGTTTTGGTCATACAGTGTCCCAGCACCCATCTCTCCAAGAGTGCCCATTTCCCACCACCAATGACCCCGATTCCCTCCCTAGCCTGCCTCTATGGCAGGTTATTTATTTCTTTCTTTCTCTCTCTCTTTCTCTTTTCCTTCCTTTCCATATTGTGGATTATAATACATACATTAAGAGGTTGTCATGCGTATCTTTTTGCCGGTATTCAATGTTCAGTTCTAGGTTGGTATTAGCACTTTTTTTAAGTATTTTATTATACCACCGTGAGATATACAAATAAAAAGATATACAATTAAAAAGTTCATATTTGGGTTTTGGTCATACAGTATTCCAGCACCCGTCCCTCCACCAGTGCCCATCTCCCACCACCAACGTCCCCAGTTCCCTCCCCCTTCCCCAGCCCACCTCCATGGCAGGTTCTTTATTTCTTTCCCTTTCTCTCTCTTTCTCTTTTCCTTCCCTTCCAGACTATGGATTACAGAACATACATTAAAAGGTTGTCATGTGTATCTCAAGTTGCTTCTTAATCAGGACTTTCCTCCTATGTCTCTGGGACTCCACTGCTCCTTATGTTATTCCTTTTGGCTTCGTCCTGGTTATCTCTTATTTGTTTGTTTATCATGAATCTTTTTTCCATCTTCTGCTGTTGTCTAGAAAGTCTATGCACCTCATCTTGAAGCTCACTATTTCTGTCCTCAGCAGTTGTTACTCTGCTGGGGAGGCCTTCCAGTGAGTTTTTCATTTCACACCTACCACATTTTTAATATCTGTTATTTCTGCTGCATTTTCATTTCCATTTTCCTACTTCTGCTCTTATGTCCTTTTGCATCTTATTGGCTCTATGTTCCATTGCTTCTTTGAGCACCTTATGCATCCGTAATAGCTCCCTTCAAAATTCCTTATCAGAAAGGTTATACAGATCATCATTATTGTTTGGCTAAACTTGGCAAGTGGCTTTGCTCACTGAGTTTGGTGCAATTCTTCATTACTTTACTATTACAACTGTTATAGGTTGCAAATTGTGTGTTCTTGTGTGGATGGGGTTTGTTCTGAATTTGATCCCTTATGCCCCATTTCCCTTGAGTTTTCAGCCAGAAGTATCCCTTGAACAATGCTAGGTATAGCCTCAAGCCATATATCTATGCATATATATGCATATATATCATGTATATATAGATAGGTTATCAGATAGGAACGATTAAACTGATAAGAACAGATAGTATACTCGATCTTAGCCAAAAAGGCAAGAAGCAATTAGATAGGAATGATTAGTAGGATATGTTTAGAACATTGAGTACCGTTTGCAGGTTTATAGCAATAAGGATAGACAACTAGGGTTTAAAATATATACTGCCTCCACTGTGTAGTAGCAGAAGCATTTACTTTTTTATTTTTTTAATTTTTTACATTTTTAATGGCAATAGTATACTTATTAAGGATGTCTCAAGTTAGTATCATTTTATAATATTCATAGACTTGCTGAAGAAACTAATAAAAGGACGAGAGTGAAGCACCCAATATTAAACTGTTGGAATGTTTCATAACACAAGATTTTCTATTTTTTCTTATATCAGAAAAACCTTTATGTTCTTCAAATTATTGATAAACAAAGATCTGGAATTAACAACAGGGAGATTGTAGTCTACTTTATTGAAAGGAAATTCAAAAGAGAGGTAGGCAAGACATGTATTCCATCAGGTGAATGAGAATTGTAGGAATGTACTGTGGCTCTTGGAACTTCATTAAAAAATTTTGACAGTAATTCATCCTTTACAGTCAGAAAATTCCCATATGAAAAGAAGTTATTTTTCATTCACAAAAATACTGATTTTATAAATTATATTGGTCTCCTGTCTGATAGCACAGTGAACTCCATCAACTGTACATTATTATAGATTTGTGTGCTTCTGAATGCTCTTATCATGATGGAGAAAAACATCACTCCAATCAGTGAATTCATCCTGGTTGGCTTTCCCACTGCCCAATAGTTACATATTCTTTTCTATCTCTTCTTTATGGTCTACTATTGGTAATAGCAGAGAATCTCATCATCATGCTTACTGTTTGGGTCACTGGCTCCCTCCATTAACCCATGTACTATTTACTGTATAGTTTGTCTTTCATAGGAGTCTGGTATGTATCTGCTACAATTACAAAATGTTAGATGGATTTCCCTACAGACATGACACATCTCCTTTACAGGGTGCATGGCATAGCTCTACATTTTTTGCAATATTTTATTATACTATCAAGAGATACACAATTACAAAGATGTTCATGTTTGGTTTTCAATTATACAGTGTTCCAGAAACCATCCCTCCACCAGTGCCCATTTCCCACCACCAATGTCCAAATTCCCTCTACCCTCCCCAAGCCTACATCTACAGCAGGTTCTTTATCTCTTCTTACTCTCTCTATTCTCTTACACATTGGCGGCTTGCAATACATACATTTAGAGGTTAACATGTGTATCCCTTTGTCTATATACAATGTTCAGTTCTAGGCTGGTATTATTTTCAATAGTTATTAGTACACTGTTTCCTTCTCTGTCTTACCTAGCCTCTGACTCCCACACAATTGCGATTGATTCCATCTAGTGATAAGACCTCCTAATCCATGTTTTGCCTGGCCATGGATATTGGTATCATACTATATATATCTATCACTTGTATCACTTGTCTTCCCATTGTTCATCAATTTGCTCTAGAGGGCACCAATAACATCTCCACATGTCCTGTCACATGCTAGTATAGCCTAGGGGAATTTGCTGGCTCCAGGAATGCAAAGAGCCTCAGACAATTCCTTCAAGTCATGGGAATGAGATCTACAATTGTTACTGGTTTTCAGCATATCAAATACGACACAGGTAGCTTGCCAGGCTCACGGTGGTATACTCTCAGTATATGTATATACATATACATGTATATTATATTTAGTTCTCTAAATACGTATATGTAATTTATATGTAGTAAATGTAGTTTACATATAAACTGGAAATATGTAGTTTAGATATAAGACCAAAATAAAAAGGACATAAATAAGTGTAGCTACGGGGGCCTGAGCAATAGCACAATCGGTAGGGCATTTACCTTGCACTGGCCACAGGTTTGATCACCAGCGTCCCATATGGTCCCCTGAGCACTGCCAGGAGTAATTCCAGAGTGCAGAGTGAGGAGTAACACCTGAGCATCACTGGGCATGACCCAAAAAGTGGAAAAAAAATTTTAAAAATAAAAAGAGTAGATAAATCATAGGGAGCAAACAAGATGAGAAAGATGCAGGTCTATGAAATAAGTTAGTTAGAGAGTGAAAAGCTAGAGGGGAGTTTAGACCATTAGATACGGGAATGGACAACAGTGTGTTCAGATCAACTCATTATCATTTCAATGATCCCTCACTCACAGAGAGGAAGATGTTCTTATGCTCTCTGCAGAGTTGAGAAAACAAACTCAGAGAAGAGAGCAAGTCCAAGCTCCATGTGAGTGCTCCATGGAAGTGCTCCACGGGAATGCTCCATGTGAGTGCTCCACAGGAGTTTCCATATCTCGTTCTTAGGACTACCCACAAAGCATTTTAGACAAGGAACTTTCGGAGAGGAAAGGAACTTGCCTGAGAGGACACCAATGCGATAGTGATATAGTGATAGCCTGATTTCTTCCTTGCCTATCTGGATGCCTTTACATCTTTTTCTTTTCTGATTGCAATGGTAAGTATTTCTAGTACTATATTGAATACAAATGGTGAGAGTGGGAAACCTTGCTTTGTCCCAGTCTTAGGGGGAAGATTTCATTTTTTCTCCATTGAGAATGATAGTCGCTGTGAGGTTTGGTAGATGACTATCACTATATTGAGGAATGTTCCTTTGTTTCCCAGGATTCATCCCGGGAATGCAACTATGGTTCAATGCTCGCAAGTCAATCAACATAATACACCACATTAACAATTGAAAGAAAAACATATAATCATATCAATAGATGCATAGAAAGTATACTTGATAAGATCCAACACTCGTTAATGATAAAAACCAGCTATACTTTTTATCTCACACAGACTGTGTGCTCCTAGCAGCCATAGCCTATGACCACTATGTAGTTATATGCCACCCTCTCCAATATCCACTCATATGACCACTGTTAATTGTCTACAGCTAATGACTTTCTCCTATATGAGTGGTTTAATGGTCTCTGTCATCAGGGTGTATTTTCTCATGTTGCCTTCTGTGGCTCCAATATCATGTACCACTTTTTCTGTAACATCTCACCAATTCTTAAACTTGGGTTCAAAGACATGTCTAGGTAAGAGATTCACCCCGACGCCCAGCAGCTCCCCGCTCTCCCCACCAGGTGTGTTCCCGCTGCAGGCAGGCCCCGAGGCTCTCTGCTCCAGGATAAAGGGCTGGAAGTTTGAGAAGGAGACCAAGCCACACCAAGCTTCCTCGAATTTTCCACTGGACTACCTCCACCCCGACCCCCTGACTCTGGAACCACCCACCAACACTCCAAAATTTAAAACCACGTGTCCACGCCAAGTAATATCTGTCTACCTGAGATACCACTGAGCATTTGCCCCTAAATTCTTTGCTATACATCCCTAACTGCAAAGAAATTCAGGCACCTACAAATTCTATTGACTAGTCACACAGAACACACATTTTCAACCTACGATAGTAATTATGGTAAAGCAACGCAGAATTCCTTCAAGTTCTATGATTGAAGTCACTAATACAGATGAGTCAAGCAATAACAATGAGCTATATAACCTCGCTGAAAAGGAGTTTTGGAAGGAACTGTTAAAGATTCACAAGGAACTCAAAGAAACAATGGAATACAAAGTCAATAAAATACAAGAGGACATGAGAGCAGAATTGAGTAAATTTCAGACCAAAGTACAAGCAGAAATGACAGATATTAAAAATGAGGTAACTGAACTGAAAAAACACAGGGGAAGGCCTCCAAAGCAGAGTAACAGCTACTGAAGAAAGAATCATTGATCTCAAAGACAAGGTTCAGAGATTCTGTAGACACCATCAGAAGATGGAAAAAACTCAAAATCAATTAACAGACTACCAGAGAAAATCGGGATGAAGCCAAAAGGAACAACATACACATCATTGGGGTCCCAGAAGGGCAAGAATAAAACCCTGATGAAGAGGAAACTGCCAAAGCCATCATCGCTGAGAAGTCCCCTGAACTGAAGAAAGCATGCTCCCAGATACAGGAGGCCCATAGGATACGAGCTAAAAGAAACCTCAATAAGAATACTCCAAGACACATCCTTTTTTAATAAATTACAAAAACGATAGACAGAGATAGAATACTGAAAGCAGCAAGATCAAAGAAGGAAATCACATACAAAGGAGCATCCCTGAGATTTACAGCAGACTTCTCAGATGAAACACTCCAAGTCCGAAAACAATGGTGGGATATTGTGAAAAGACTCAATGAACTGCAGGCTTCACCAAGAATTCTTTACCCAGCCAGACTTACTTTCAGATGTGAAGGAAAGATACACAACTTCATGGATAAACAACAACTCAGGAAAATCATAGACTCAAAACCAAATTTAAAAGAAGATTCAAGGATCTATTGTAAAATAAGACAACCCAAAACCACAATAAGTTTAAACAGAAAGATGACACAAAAATCCAATGACAATAATATCTCTCAACATCAATGGTCTAAGTGCATCAATTAAGAGACACAGGGTGGCTAAATGAATTAAAAAACTGAATCCAACATTCTGCTGTCTACAAGAAACACATCTAAATAGTCAGAGCAAACACAGACTCAAAGTCAAAAGCTGGAAGACCATTCTCCATGCAAACAACTCCATTAAAAAGGTGGGTGTGGCCATACTCCTATCTGACAAAATAGACTTCAGGCTGAAAAAAGGTCAAAAGGGACAATGAAGGCCATTTCTTAATAATTAAAGGGGCATGTATACCAGGAAGAAATCACACTACTAAACATATATGCGCCAAACGAGGGGGCCAGCAAAATACTTAAAACGACTATTAATAGACCTCAAAGAAGACATTAACAGTAGCACAATAATAGTCAGAGACTTCAACACTGCCTTATCGACTATGGATTGATGATGAGACTGAAACTAACCAGGGAATACTGGACCTGAAGGAAGAAATGGAAGAAAGAGAGCTGGTTGATATGTACAGGGCTTTTCATCCCAAAAAAAGCTTAATACACATTTTTTCCAAGGCACATGGAACATTCTCCAAGATAGACCATATACTGAGCCACAAAGCATACCTCAACAAAATAAAAAAGATAGAAATTGTGTCAACTATCTTTTCAGATCATGATGCACTGAAAATAGTAGTTAACCATACACAGAAGCAGGGAGTCAAATCAAACACCTGGAAACTGAAAGCAAATGGGTCATAGGAGAAGTCAAACAGGAAATCCAAAGATTCCTAGAAACAAATGACAATGAAGATACCAACTATGAGAACTTGTGGGACACAGCAAAAGCTGTGTTAAGAGGAAAGTTCATAGATCTGCAAGCATTCGTAAGGAAAGAAGAAAGGGCCCACATAAATAACCTGACCTCACAGCTGAAAATATTAGAAAAAGACCAATAAAAAGAAGCCCAACACAGGCAGGAGGAAGGAAATAATAAAACTTAGGGAGGAAATCAAAGAGCTGGAAACCAAAAAAAAATCCGAAAGATTAATGAAACAGAGATGGTTTTTTGAAAAATTAAACAAGATCGACAAGCCACTAGCAAGACTTGGAAGGACAGGGAAAGAGAGAACCCAAATAAACAGAATCAGAAATGAAAAGGGTGACATAACAAGAGAAAAGACAGAAATCCAAAAGATCATCAAAGATTACTTTGAGAACGTGTATGCCACAAAACATGAGAACCTAGAAGAAAGGGATAAATTCATGAAGTCCTATAACCTCCCATAATTGAAACAAGAAGACCTCCAATACCTGAATAAGCCTATCGCCATCGAGGAAATTGAAACAGTAATTAAAAGTCTGCCCAAACACAAAAGCCCAGGTCCAGATGGGTTTACTAGCGAATTCTACCAAACCGTTAAGGAGGACCTACAGCCTGTCCTGTTCAATCTCTTCCAGGAAATAGAAGAAACAGAAACACTCCCAAACAGCTTCTACAAGGCACATATCACCCTGATACCCAAAGCAGGGAGAGACAACACAAAAGAAGGAAAATTATAGACCAATATCCCTAATGAGCACGGACGCTAAGATCTTCAACAATATACTAGCAAACAGAATCCTAAGACTCATCAAGAAGATTATACATCATGACCAAGTAGGATTCATCCCGGGAATGCGAGGATGGTTCAACATTCGCAAGTCAATCAACATAATACATCATATCAATAAGAAAAAAATAAAAACCAAATGATCCTATCAATAGATGCAGAAAAAGCATCTGACAAGGTCCGGCACTGATTCATGATTAAAACCATCCAGAAAATAGGAATTGAAGGAAGCTTCCTCAAGATAGTCAAATCCATCTACCAAAAGCCCACAGCGAGTATCATTCTTAATGGGGAAAAAATTGAAAGCCTTCCCTTAAGATCAGGAACATGACAAGGTTGCCCTCTCTCACCTCTTTTATTCAATATAGTACTGGAAGTACTCCCCATAGCATTCAGAGAAGAAAAGGACATTAAGGGCATCGAGATAGGCAAGGAAGAAATCAAGCTATCATTATTTGCAGATGACATGATATTATACTTAGAGAACCCTAAACTCTCGACCCATAAACTCTTAGAAACAATAGATATGTATAGTAGAGTGGCAGGGTACAAAAGCAATACCCAAAAGTCGGTGGCTTTCCTATATACAAATAACGAAAGAGAAGAAAGGGATATTAAGAAATCGATTCCATTCACAATTGTACTACAGAAAATCAAATACCTAGGAATCAGCTTAACCAAGTGTGTAAAGGACCTCTACAAAGAGAACTACAAGACACTGCTTCAAGAAATAAAAGAGGACACGAGGAAATGGAAGCAAATACCCTGCTCATGGATGGGGAGAATTAACATTGTCAAGATGGTAATACTCTCTAGAGCTTTGTACAGATTCAATGTGGTTCCTATAAAGATACCCATGACATTCTTTAAAGAAATTGAGCAAACACTCCTGAAATTCATATGGAATAATAAACCCCCCCAAAAATATCTAAAGCAATCTTGGGAAAATGAAGATGGGAGGCATCACCTTTCCCAACCTTAAACTGTACTACAAAGCAGCAGTAATTAAAACAGCGTGGTACTGGAATAAAAGCAGACCTGTGGATTTATGGAATAGAGTTGAGTATCCTGACACCCACCCTCAAAGACATGATCAGTTAATCTTTGATAAAGGTGCAAAGAGTCCAAACTGGAGTAAGGAAAGCATCTTCAACAAGTTGTGCTGGGAAAACTGGACAGCTACATGTAAAAAAATGACTTTGGACCTGTGTCTAACACCGTGCACAAAAATCAGATCAAAATGGATTAAAGATCTCAATATCAAACCTGAATCCATTAAGTACATTGAAGAAAATATAGGAAAAACCCTCCATGACATTGAAGCTAAAGACATCTTCAAAGGTGAAATACCATTAACAAAGCAACTAGAAGAAAAGATAAACATATGGGACTACATGAAACTAAAGAGCTTCTGCACCTTGATAGAAACAGTGACCAAGATAGAAAGGCAGTTCACACAATGGGAAAGAATATTTACCCAATACCCATCTGATAAGGGGTTAATATCCAAAATATATCAGGCACTGGTACTGCTATGTAAGAAGAAAACAGCCAACCCCATAAAAAATGAGAAGAGATGAACAGAAACTTTGACAAGGAAGAAATTTGAATGGCCAAAAGGCATATGAAAAAAAATGTTCATCATCACTAATCATCAGAGAGATGCAAATCAAAACAACAATGAGATATCACCTCACACCACAGAGACTGGCCATTTCCCAAAAGGATAAAAGCAACAAGTGCTGGCGTGGATGCGGGGAAAACGGGGACTCTCATCCATTGTTGATGGGAATGTCGACTTGTACAACCTTTCTGGAAAACAATATGGACATTCCTCCAAAGACTAGAAATTGAGCTAGAAATCCCTTTTGACCCAGCCATACCACTCCTGGTAATATACCCCCGGGAAGCCAAAAACACACAGCGGAAACACAATCCGCACTTTTATTTTCATAGCAGCACTATTCACAATAGCCAGAACCTGGAAACAACCAGTATGCCCGAGAACTGATGACTGGATAAAGAAACTGTGGTACATCTACACAATGGAATACTATGCAGCTGTCAGGAAAAATGAAGTTATGAAATTTGCCTATAAATGGATGGACATGGAAAGGATCATGTTGAGTGAAATTAGTCAGAAGGAAAGAGACATAGAATGACTGCATTTATTTGCATGACATAAATATATCAGGTGGTCTTACCAAAAGTGGAAATTACCCGCAAACGTGAGGGAGACAGAGGTTAGGTAAGACAGAGAAGGGAACATGTGTGAATAAATGTCGAGAGGGCTGATACCAACATAGAACTGAGTATTAAATACAGGCAAAAAAATGCACATGATGGCTTCCAAGTGTATGTTTTGCAACCCACAATGTGTAGAAGAAGGAAGGGAGAGAGATGGAGAGAGAAAAGAGATAAAGAACCTGCCATTTAGGCAGGCTATGGGAGGGGAGAGGGAATTGGGGACATTGGTGGTGGGAAATAGACACTGGTGGAGGGCGGGTGCTGGTACAAACCTCCAAACATGAACAACATTGTAATTTTACATCTTTCGGTGGTATAAAAAATGTTTAATTAAAAAACATGTCTACGTAAGAATTAGTGGACTTTGCCTCGATATTGTCATTCTTGTCTTCCCTCTATTACAACTGTCTGATCCTTTGTCTCTATTGTCGCCACCATTCTATGCCCTCCACTCAAGGAATAAGGCCTTCTCCATGTGTGCATCTTACTTCACCACAGTCATCATCTATTTTACAGCCATGATTTTCATGTATGTTCAAACAGAACTATTGGATCATTTAATGCCAACAAATTGACCTCAGCTGTGTATGCTGTTCTTGCATCCTTGCTAAATCATTTCATTTACTACCGTAGGAACCAGGAAGTCAAGAATGCAATCAAGGAGTCCATGGGGGTTAAAAAAGTATCTTCAGTTCAGCTGAACTCTGTTGTATGGAGGAAGTGAAGTATACTATAAAGATGACATTTCTATGACTCTTTTTATGACTTTTTATAATAGTGTATCTTTGTAGATAGAGATTCTTAGTACAAGCTGAAAAGGAAAAAGGAAAAATTACAATAGAATACTCTTTCCATTAAATATGGTTTACATTGAATTATTTAATATATGTTGTTCACTGTCAAAATTATTTTGAAATGATAAATAGTAACAAATATTTACCAAACTTGTACATGTTTGTTCCATTATGATTTAGCTATTATTATATTTCTGATTTTAAATAGCAGGCAACTTATGAGGACACAGAGAAGTTAAATAACTAAGTATTAGAGAGCACAAGAACACACTTATTGTGACTGTTTTGAATCACTGGCATCATATATGTGCCCATGATCACCACCAGAGGTGATTGGTGAACAGAGAGCCAAGAACAGTGCCAGAGCACTGGCAGGTGTGAATCCCCAAACAAAATCAAGCAACGAAAGCTATTCAAGATTGCACACTTAATGACTTAATGTATATTAATACTTTTATTGAAATACAAGAAGCACTATAGTATGTCATTTAGATTTTATCTCTATTAGTTTTCAATATAAGTTCTAGAAGCACATTAGTTAATAAATGATAATTAAAGGGTACAAATATTCTAGTCAGAAATTTATGTATAGAGTAAAGAATAAGTTTTAGTAGAGATGGGTAATGGAGTATAGATGGTGCCACATAATTGATTGAATTGAATCAAAAATATGAAAGTATCAGAAAGAAATACTATCTACATACCATACATTTTACTTGGGAGTTTCAAAATTGGTCTTCCATTTTTCAAAAGTTTTTACCCCCATCTTTGTTTTTGTTTCTGTAATAACCAGTAGTTCCACATAATGTTTGCATGCTTACATAATTGACTGCAGCACTCACCGAGGGTCACACACTTTAGTTGCCATACTTGGGTATATTGTGCTAGAAGTCACAACCTTAGCTGTGGTGCTAGATATCCAAAACAGCACAGCCCTGCTGAGGTTGTACACAGTCTGGGGGTGGCACTCAGAATCTAATTGGGACCTGGAGCAAACATCCCTGAAGACAAGTTCTTTACAGTCCTCATTCTCTATTTATTTTGAGAGGGCCCCTAAACAGTGATCAGGAGGTCTGGAGGACCCTTCCATCAATCAATTCTCAGCAAATTGGGCCAGAAGTGAAATTTGAGGACACTAGGGTATGGTGCTTCTTGAACTCGGTGGTGCTGGGAACTATCCAGCAGTTAATGCGGGTAAGAAATGTAACTTAACCTTTGTATTATCTCACAAGCCCTTCTATTTTTAACCTAAACCACCTTAAAATGTATTTTTAGCATTCCTAGTCTAGTTATAATGCTACTTTAGTTATAATGCTACTTTAGTAAAGTAGAACTTTACTACTTTAAAATCTTAATTGTAATTAAATAGAGCATATTATTCTAATTATTATTAAGTTTGAACATTCTAGCATTTATGAACCTCAATAGTGTTTAGTTATTTTCTTACATACAACTCAATTTTTTATTTCTTTTAAATTCATGCCCAACAAGAAACAATCTTTCTGGTGCTATTTTTCAAAGTAATATTTTTAATAATACACTAGTTCTTACCTTGCCTAATTTCATTTATTCAATCATATTTTATATATTATTTTTATTATAACATTCCCTTGTATCACTTGTCTTCTCGCTGTTCATCGATTTGCTCGAGCTGGCACCAGTAACGTCTCCATATGTCCTCACATGCTAGTGTAGTCCAAGGGCATCTGCTCACTCCAGGAACACTAAGAGCCTCAGACCATTACATCAGGTCATGGGAATGAGGTCTATAATTGTTACTGGTATTTGGCATTTCAAATATATCATGGGTTACTTGCCAGGTTCTACTGTGCGGGTAGGATACTCTAGTAGTCACCTTTCATCTCGTACATTATTCTTGCACAAAGCAGCCTTGCAAGAAGGGAAAAATCAGCTTTTCTGCTGGGTGGGGCTCTGACGAGTTGGGGAGTCCAGATTTGGAAAATGGCAGACCTCATGGTGTGGGGGGTTCTTCTGGCTTCTTGCGAGGCTCTGTTAGGATGGCAGGCCAAGGCTGAAAACAACACTAACAAAGCAACTAGAAGAAAAGATAAACATATGGGACTACATGAAACTAAAAAGCTTCTGAACCTCAAAAGAAACAGTGACTAAGATACAAAGGCAGTCCACAGAATGGGAAAGAATATTCACTCAATACCCATCTGATAAGGGGTTAATATCCAGGATGTATCAGGCACTGGTAGAACTTTACAAGAAGAAAACAAACAACCCATCAAAAATGGGGAGAAGAAATGCACAGAAACTTCAACAAGGAAGAAATTCGAATGGCCAAAAAACATATGAAAAAATGTTCATCATCACTAATCATCAGAGAGATGCAAATCAAAACAACAATGAGATAACATTTTACACCACAGAGACTGGCACATATTCAAAAGAACAAGAACAAAAAGTGCTGGCATGGATGTGGGGAAAAGGGGGCACTCATCCATTATTGGTGGGAATGCCTGCTGCTACAGCCTTTCTGGAGAACAATATGGACATTCCTCCAAAGACTAGAAATTGAACTCCCATTTGATCCAGCCATACCACTCCTGGGAATATGCTCTGGGAAGCCAAAATTACGCAGCGGAAACACCTTCCCTGCTTTTTTTGTTCATAGCAGCATTAACAATAGCCAGAATCTGGAACAACCAAAGTGCCCGAGACGAGAATCGATGACTGGATAAAGAAGTTTTGGTACATCTACACAATGGAATACTATGCAGCTGTTAGGAAAGGTGAAGTTATGAAATTTGCCTATAAATGGATGGACATGGAGAAGAGTATGTTGAGTGAAATTAGCCAGAAAGAGAGAGACAGATACAGAATGACTGCATTTATTTGCATGACATTAATATATATGTACATATTATGATACCAATATCAAAGGTCAAGTGAAACATGACCTTGTATCAGGAGGTCTTGTTAAATGTGGAAATTATCACAAACGTGTGGGAGTCAGAGGCTAGAATAGACACAAAATGGATCAGTGTGCTAACAATTGTCGAGGGTACTAATACCAACCTAGAACTGATCATTAAATACAGGCAAACGATACACATGAGGACTCTCACACAGGCCAGTCTCAGCCTAAGGTATTCTCCCTGGGGGTATGGCTGGCCAGGCGGGCGCCTGGGGTCATCTTAAAGCCCCAGGCCTCAGAAGAAGGTGGAACTACAACCCTCAGAAGTCCGAGCGGAAGCGGAAGTAAACGGACATTTTGAACTCTCACACCAGCCTGTCTCCGCCTCAGGTATTCTCCCTGGGGGTGCAGCTGGCCAGGTGGGCGGCTGCTCATGTGGCCACTTATTAATACAAAAACTAGAAAATTCAACACCAAGGGAAGGTAATATCCTCAAGAAAAAAAGTACGCTAGAGAAATCTTTCCCTGAACACCACAACACCATGGGGGAAACAACACAGATCCCCAGTTTGAATAACAGATGAAGAAATCAACCCAGAAGACTCAAAAAAACAATGCAGATGTGCATTATCTCTCTGACAATGAATTTAGAGAAGAAATTGGTAGGATATTTCATATCAATAGATGCAGAGAAGGCATTTGACAAGATTCAATACCATTCATGATAAAAGCTCTCCGTAAAATGGGGGATAGAAGGAACCTTTTTTCAATATAATCCAGGCCATCTACTACAAGCAACAGCGAGCATCATTCTCAATGGGGGAAACATGAAAGCCTTCCCCTTAAGATCAGGGGACAAGACAAGGCTGCCCACTCTCACCACTTCTATTCACTATAGTATTGGAAGTAATTGCCATAGCAATCAGGGAAGAAAAAAGACATTAAGGGCATCCGGAAAGGAAGGGAAGAAGCCAAGTTGTCACTATTTGCAGATGACATGATGTTATACCTGGAAACCCGAAACTCCCTAACAAGAGGCTCCTAGAAATAATACATTCCTATAGTAGAGTGGCAGGTTACAAAATCAATACCCAAAAGTCAATGGCCTTCCTATATGAAAACAGCGAAAGAGAAGAAAGGGACATTAAAGAAACTATCCCATTCACAATTGAGCCGCAGAAAATCAAATACCTAGGAATCAGTTTGACAAAGAATGTACAGGATCTCTGCAAAGAAAACTACAAAATGTTACTTCAGGAAATAAAAGAGGACCTGAGGAAATGGAGACACATTCCCTGCTCATGGATTGGAAGGATTAACATTATCAAAATGATAATACTCATTTTATACAGATTCAATGCGGTCCCTATAAAGATACCCATGATGTTCTTCAAAGAAATTGAACAAACACTCCTGAAATTTGTATGGAATAATAAAACCCCATGAACAGCTAAAGCAATCCTTGGGATAAAGAAGATGGGAGGTATCACTTTCCCCCAACCTCAAGCTCTACTACAGAGCAGTTGTAATTAAGACAGTGTCGTATTGGTATAGAGACAGACCCATAGACCTATGGAATAGAACTGAATATCCTGAAACACACTCTCAAATATACAACCACTTAACCCCGATAAAGGAGCAAAAAAATATTAAGTGTAGCAAAGAAAGCCTCTTCAACAAATGGTGCTGGGAAACTGGACAGCTATGTGTAAAAATTGAACTTAGACCTCCTTCTAAAGCCATGCACAAAAGTCAGATCAAAATGGATTATAGGTCTCAGCATCAGACATGAATCTATAAGGTACATCGAAGAAAACATAGGAGAAACGCTCTACGACATCGAAACTAAAAGTTTCTTTAAAGACGACACACCACTGACCAAGCAAATGGATAAACAAATGGATAAACAAATGAGATTGTATAAGATTGAAAAGCTTCTGCACCTCAAAAGAAATGGTGACAAAGATACAAAGATATTCCACAGAGTGGGAAAGAATATCCACCCAATACCCAATCTGACAAGGGGTTAATATCCAGGATATATCAGGCACTGGTAGCCCTTCACAAGAAAAAAAACACCAACCCTATCAAAAAATGGGGAGAAGAAATGAACAGAAGCTTCCAAAAAAGAAGAAATTTGAATGGCCAAAAGGCATATGAAAAAGTGCTCTTCATCTTTAATCATCAGGGAGATGCAAATCAAAACAACAATGCAGTACCATCTCACACCACAGAGACTGGCACACATCCAAAACAGCAAGAACAACCAATCCATGCTGGCGTGGATGTGGGGAAAAAGGGACTCTCATCCACTGTTGGTAGGAGTGCTGATTGGCCCAGCCCTTTTGGAAAACAATATGAGCATTCCTCCGAAAACTATATATTGAGCTCCCATTTGATCCAGCAATAGCACTCCTGGGAATATACCCGAGAGACCGAAAAACACATAGCAGAAACACTATCTGTACTTCTTTATTCATCTCTGCGCTATTCACAATAGCTAGAATCTGGAAACAACCTAAATGCCCAAGAATAAAGGACTGGCTAAAGAAACTGTGGTTCATCTACACTATGGAATACTATGCAGCTGTCAGATAAGACAAAATTATGAAATTTACCTGCAAATGGAGACTATCATGCTGAGTGAAATTAGTCAGAAGGAAAAGGACAGATATAGAATGACTGAATTCATTAATAGTATATAAATAGATACCAGTGTTTTACTAAGTGTGGGAAATGGTAATGGCAGATTAAAACTCATCATTGAATATACACAAAGAGACTTAAGTGATAAACTCTAAATATCTGCAGGGCTAGCCACAATGTGTAAAAGAAGAGGGCGAGAGATGCAGAGACAGAGAGAGAAAGAGAGGAAACGAGGCTACTGCTATTGAGGCAGCCTGGGGGTGGTAGGTAGGGGGTGGGGTACATTGGTGGTGGAAATGGGGCACTGGTGGAGGGATGGGTGCTGGAATACTGTATAACCAAGAACCAATTATGAACACCTTTGTAATTGTATGTCCACGGTTTTATAATAAAAAAAATTAAAATAAGATACACATGACAACCCTTTAATGTATGTTCTGTAATCCATAGCCTGGAAGGGAAGGAAAAGAGAAAGAGAGAGAGGGGGAAAGGAATAAAGAACCTGTCATGGATTCGGGCTTGGGAAGTGGGGAGGGAACCGGGGACATTGGTAGTGGGAGATGGGCACTGGTGGAGGGATGGGTGTTGGAATACTGTATGGCCAAAACCCAAGTATGAACATTTTAATTGTATATCTTTGTAATTGTGTATCTCACAGTGGTATAATAAAATACTTAAACTATTACTATTACTTGAAAAAAGATAAAAAATAAAAAAAATAAAACCCGCCTTCCCTCCTGTATGCCTTATGATCAGCAGGGCACAGGGAGAGCCAGTATCAGCTCTACTAGTGTATGTGATTCTCTCACATATAACATTGCATAATGTTGTAATGCAATGTTAGCAGTCTCCTAAATGACTTTACATAGATTATAACATTATGAGATTGAATTTACAAAGCTGTTTATGATTGGGTTTCAGTCATATAGTGTTGCAGCCCCTATCCTTCCACCAATGCACATTTTCCACCACCAACGTCCCCAGATTTCCTAAACCCTCCATCAGCCTTCCTCTATAGCAGGCAGTCATTGTCATCATCATCA